>AYEL01067293.1:0-95438 GCA_000484575.1 Olivierus martensii
GCCTATTTACATTAAGATGGGACCACCTGTGGGACAAAATTGGAACTAACGAGTTAATCTACATTTACGGAGTTGCAGTGTAGACGAGATTTAATCCTCTATTTAGATATTCCCATTTAAGTTAAACCGGTTTAACTGTAATCTGTATTAACTAATGCCAGTGTAGAAAGGGTATAACGCATCATCTGAAAGGTTCGACTAGTATGGATTTGCCCTTCGTATCCATAAAAGTTTGCGCTTCTTCGCTTCAACATTTTGCTACTGAGCCAGCGAACTTCACAATGAAAACGAGGTCTCCATATTCCGATTCCGAGTCCTGCGGGAATTGCTGGAACTGCCGGTGATTCAAACCTCTCGATTTAATAAAATTTACACACGAACAACTGTTTCCATTACGCGCGTGAATTTTAATGATTTAGCGCAGAGGTTTTTCGATGAATGATAGTGAAATGCGAACAAATTATTAATGCCAATATCTCTCTTTGATAATTCTGATTTTATTTTACCCATACTTTTCCCTACCATGGCGGGAGCTCCATCTGTAGTGTCACCGCTTAACGTTGCCCAGTCCAATCTAAAAACGCTAAAAACATTAACAATTTCTTCAAAAATATCTTCTCCCTTTGTAGTGTCTTCGTGGCTCGAAGCGCGAGCGAATCTTCTGTTATTTTCAAATTTTGGTCAACTGCACGAATAAAAATTGCTAGCTGCGCTGTATCAGTGCTTTCGTCCAATGCTATGGAAAATGCTACACATTTTTTTTTCCAAAACTTCGCCAAGCGCTACTTTATGTTAGTCTTGTGACTGCTCTTCTGGATCAGTGGTTCTCAACCTTTTTCTATTGAGGAACACATTTTAATATTTTAAAATTTGGCGGCACACCTAAATATTTTATATAATAATTTAGATTTAAGAACGAATTTTTATTAACTGATTATTATATTTATTCTTATTTATTACATTTGGATTACAGACATAATCGTACACGGGATCATTAAATGGCGGCCCTTATTAAGTTATAGCACGCCACCTACAGATTTTGTCTTTTTAGATATAAAAATTAAATTAAAATTATAGTTTTACTTAATTTTTAAATTATGAATAACGACAAAAAATTTTGGCTGACGCAGAAATTCTAGGGTTAGATTTTTCTAACGATACCCTATTTATAAGTCGGTACAGTGGTTCCACTGCAAAAGGGATATCCAGCCAACCACATTTCACTATTAATACACAGTATATGATTACTACTATCACATGCATACAATTCATTCTTAATTTTTCGCGGCACACCGTCAAAGGTTTGCCGGCACACTAGTATGCCGCGGCACAGTGGTTAAGAACCACTGTATTGGATAAACTAACTTTTTACTTTTTTCTGGACACAAGATATTTGCCACTTCTATTAAGCACTCTTTCACAAACTCGTCTTCTGAGAACGTTCCGCAAGTTTCTAACAACATAACTCGCCCGAACGATATCCTCAGCTTCTTCACTGCGTTTAAGTAGAACAGTTTGTTGAGCAGCTTTCTTTTTTAACTTTTCGATTCATCACCTTCTTAGTTGCCCTGTTAAACTTCCATATTTTTGAAAATGTTTGGTGGTCTTTTTAAATTGTACTCTTTTAAAACCGCGACGGCTTCGTTACATATCAGCTTGTCCTTATAAATAATAAACAAATATTCTTGGGTCCACTTCTCCTGGAAGGTACAACGTTCTCGATCAACCTTTCTGTATTTACTACCCGAAGGTCCGGGCATATTTTAGGACCAGAATTTTTTCAAAACAATCAAAACTTACTAATCCAACTTCTGTACTTCCCAACTGATCTTAAAGCAAATTGGTGAGAATCGCAGCTGCTGCTCCTCATATAGTGGGTGGCCTAAGCATCTCGAATATTCCAGAATGTACTGGCACTGTCTATTCTAGGCAGTCGCCGTATCGGTGCGACGCAGCGGGCCGTAATAATATGCAACAGAGAAATTTAGTGACGGGCCGGACAAATCTTGCTCGAGGGCCGCATGTGGCCTGTGGGCAAGATTTGTCCGGCCATCATTAGATTACTACACCCCTACATTAGATTATTAATAAACTTGAACTATATCTACTATATTGAATTATACTATAAGTTACTTTGCATTGTGCTATTTTTAAGAATGTTAACTTTTAAATAATACTTATAAGTAAAAAAAAAATGAAATTTTATGATATGTTGTATGGAAATGTACTGTTTTTATTAAAAGTTTTGTTCACTTGATTTGCTTTAGAAAAATTTGATTAGCATTTTTATTGGAAATAATATCTTAAATTTTCTTAGAATAAAAAATCAGTTTATAAAATTTTTAATCTTTTAACTTTGCATGTATTATTTTAGTGGCATAATATTCTTTATATTAGGACAACAGGAAATCATCTTTTTGTTAGATAAATTTTTGTTCGGCTTTCAAGAATCTATTCAGTTTGAATAATGTGAATGTTGATACAATAAAAATTAAAGAGAAAAATTCCTGTATTTATCTTTTTAATGATACTCAAATTTATGTTCACAAATATAAGAAAATTGAATGTACATAAACTAAAGAATAACTGCATAACAATATTTTTGACAATTTTTGATATGGATGTATTACTTCCAATGACTGTTTTCCCATTTAACTTTTCAAAAATGTTCATATCATGTAAACAGCATTCTCTTAAAATCCAGCTTGCATCTTCAAGAAGGTTCATCATCATTCTAAAATATAGTTAAAGCAATTTAACATATCATATTTTAATGATAAAATATTCTATTATAGGATTGTTCAGAAAGTAATTTCGTTTTTTCATGAAAATGAATGACAGTTTTTTTATAGTATATAAATATTTTATTTAATTATATATTAACCATTTTGGTCCAATATATGTTGCCACTTTCTAGTAGTAGCATGATTCCATGCTCTTAGAATTTCTGATCTTTGCTTGCAAAAAACTGAACCAAGTGATTTTTGGACCAAGTGTTTTGCCATCTAAAGAATTCTGTAAAGACCAGAATAAGTAGAGTGTTTTGCCATCTAAAGAATTCTGTAAAGACCAGAATAAATAATAATCGCTTTGCTTGCAAAAACTGAATCAAGTGATTTTTGACATCCTCATTTAAACTAAGTGTTCTATCGTCTAAAGAATTCTGTAAAGACCGGCATAAGTAATAATCAGAGGGTGCCAGATATGGTGAATATGGTGGGTGTGGTAGCACATCCCATCCAAGCTGTAACAGCTTCGGCAAGTCATCAAACTATGTATAAAGTTTGGCATTGTCATGATGAAACACTATGATTTTTCTGTTAATCAATTCTGTTTGATGGAATCATTTAATTTGTCCAATTGGTGGCAGTACACTTCCAAATTAATTGTAGAATTGTCTGGAAGAAGCTCAAAAAAAAAAAATTCCCTTGAAATCCACCAAAACAGAGGATCAGTTTTTTGATGAATATCAGGTTTCAGAGTGCTTTGAGCCAGTTTATTTTTTCTGCTCCATGATCGCTTGCATTCAACTTTGTTGTAAACAATCCATTTTTCATCAACCCACTTGCATTCAGCTTTGTTGTAAACAATCCATTTTTCATCAACAGTTATGATTCACTTCAGAATAAACAATCCATTTTTCATCAACAGTTATGATCCGCTTCAGAAAGGGACTATTTTTCATCAACAGTTATGATCCACTTCAGAAAGGGATCATTTTCTTCATAGTTGAGCAGCAAATCACATATGTCAATGCAATGGAGCAAATCTTTCTTTGAGCCATGTGGAACTCAAATATCAACGTTTCAACTGGTCTTGAACAGTTGAATTCAATAAATTCAATCTCATAGTAATTTCTTGTGTTGTTATTCAGCAGTTTGCTTCAACCAGTACTTTTATTTTATCATCATCAGCTTCAACTAACTTTCCAGCATGTGGTGCATCTTTAATATCAAAATTGTCAGAATGAAATTTTGCAAACCAGTTTTGGCACTGGCATTCTGTTAACATATCTTCTCCATACACTTCATGTAACATTTTTTTGCTTGAAAAGCATTCTTACCTTTTCGGTAATAAAAAAGCAAAATATGCCGAAAATCTCCATTTTATTTTCAATTTTTGATAGGACTCCAAAAAAAAAAAACTGCACAGAATCAAAAAAAAAGTTTTATAAATATACCTTGAAATGTCAGCTGTCAAAATTTATAATGACAATATGGCTTAGAATGAAATTGGCAGGTAAAAATATAACTAACGCCACTGGTGGGAAAAAACGAAATTACTTTCCGAACTACCCAATAAATTATCTTATAATAGAAAATATAGAAATTTGAATGGAACTACCCAATAAAATTTAGATTATAAAATTCTTCATTGATGTGAAATTTGTCAATTTTTTTAAGTTGAACTTATTACAGTATTCCTCAATTGTGTGGTTTCTACTTAAAATGTTCAATTTTGCACAATCAAATATTATCAAGTTGAATATTTCTTTTATCAGCTTAATTACTATTTAGAATGCATGAGTAAGTTTCGGTACTGCATAATTTTTCAATTACCAAAAAAATTCTTTTCAAAAAGTTTTTTGCTGATACAAATATCAATGAGGAATATATAGGAGCAAAAAAATTCATTTTCATTTGTGTTCATTGCAGCCATCTCATGCAGTCAAACTGTGTGTTTTATGGTATGTTTGAGTTATTTGAAAAAAATAAATTTTTAATTTTGAGAAATTCTTTGCTAGCTATCTTATATTAAATATTTTAATCATTAACCTTTTAAAGAAAGTGACAGTACTGCATAATTTTTCAATTACCAAAAAAATTCAAAAAGTTTTTTGCTGATACAAATATCAATGAGGAATATATAGGAGCAAAAAAATTCATTTTCATTTGTGTTCATTGCAGCCATCTCATGCAGTCAAACTATGTGTTTTATGGCATGTTTGAGTTATTTGAAAAAAATAAATTTCTAATTTTGAGAGATTCTTTGCTAGCTATCTTATATTAAATATTTTAATCATTAACCTTTTAAAGAAAGTGACCGAGTGTAACCTATCGCTTTGTATGTGATTTATTACAGTTGAAAATATTATTAGTTTTTATATATTTAAAAAATTAAAATTTGTAGTCAAATGCCCTGGATATACAAGCATATCAGAATTGCATACAATAAATAAATGTATGGCATTTTACTTTAAAAACAAGCAAATTTTTTTATATAAATATATAATCTTAACTATACTAAAAAGATATGACAAAGGATACAAAATTATAGAAAAGCATATGTACTAGAGAAAAAAAAGACAACAAATTTCTCCACTTTGATATAACTTTATTTCTAATATGGCCAACCAAACATGGTTTTATAAAGGATGTGCCTCATTAAATTCAAGACAATTCTGAGTTCTATTGCATCATGAAATCTCGTTCACAGATGTCGGATGTACTACTATTGACTGTTTCAATTGCTGCAATAGCATACTGTAGGTCATCCTGTTACATCATTGGAAGTTCTACTAAATAGTGAAAACTACATTGTTATGTTTAAGTATGCTTTCTGAATGAATGAATGGATGTTTCAGTTCAGTGTTGGTCCCTCCTACATTCTGATAATGTTGCCTTATCTCTAACAAAGCTGTTAAGACTACAGTGGGTGATCGGTTAATGAACATAATCCATTCAAAGATTATGTTCGTTATTTGAACTGTTCATTAATCGATCATTGATTTACCACAAGTTTTCATGAGAATTTGATTAATTTGTTCTGGAGACCCAAAAAAAAAAACAAAATATATTATATAATTTCTTACTACATTTATTTATATGTAATAACAAAAATTATGTTCGTTATTTGAACTGTTCATTAATCGATCATTGATTTACCATAAGTTTTCATGGGAATTTGATTAATTTGTTCTGGAGACCCAAAAAAAAAACAAAATATATTATATAATTTCTTACTACATTTATTTATATGTAATAACAATGATATATACATACATAGTCTTGCATTTTCATCTATTATGTTTATTTTTTGTTAAAGAATCTGTCCAATGTTGATTGCTTTTCTTTCTTCAGAATTTTTCAGAAGTGATTAATAGCATTATTGTTGTAGAGATCACCAAGCCTATTGACCTCAGTCTGGTAAGGGTGCCATTCTAAGACAAAATATTGTAAAGTCTCTCTCTTACCTTCTTTAATAAATCTTTGATTTGTTTTGTCTCCAAATTCATTTTAATTGGGAAAAACTACTGTTCTCCCATCCTTACCTGTAAGTCCACAAATGTGCAAAACCTAAGCCTATCATTCTGTTAAGTTAGTTAAGCCACCATATCCTCATGAGGTTTTTATCTGGCAGCAGCCACTTATAAGAGCTCATCACAGGCTGGCCAACACCCATGATGGGGTCAACCAGATGGTTGAAAGATGAGGTTCAATGAACCAGGTCTTGGACCCCTCCTGAAAAATTGGAGGAGTGGGATCCAGTTCTTCCAGGATGGTAAGAGTAAGCCACAACTTTACCATGCAGCCATCCAGTTGACCTGTCATTCTGTTAGTCCGCAGGTCCCACAGTTTGTTCTGTGAGGTGTTCGTTATCTGAACATAAAAAAACTTTCACAAAAATGTTCCTTATCTGAACAGTTCATTAATTGATCATCCACTGTATATTTATATAAAATATTTTGATTATTTTTTAACTGTAGAATGCCATGGATATGTTTGATATATGCAATTCTGATATAACCTGTAGAGTTTAATTTGTAGCATTTTAAAATTTAGAAGTTTATCATTAGCTCTAGCTCCTTATAAAAAGTTTTAGAAGCAATGTTTTGATTTTTTCAGTAAAATTGTTTTGCTAATTAGAATGATTTGCTAAGCAAACAATTTTAATTTTTTTAATAAGCACCAGATATTATTGCAAAATTATCACAGCTAAATTGCAATGAATTTATATTAAAAATCTAGATATATTAGCAAAATTAATTTTATGGACTTTTTGTAAATTTTTTTGTTAATGAATAAATTTTTTTTTCACAATTTGTTTTTGATGTATATAAATAGAATTCTTATTATTTTATATAAATCAATTTTCACTAAACAATTTATACTCCACATTATTTTTATATAATCACATAAATCAGGAAATGATTGTATAAGATATTTCAGTATTATAATATTTTCTTTAATTATTTTTCAGCCAACATTTTATCAAGATACTGATACAAAGCAAAATAATGTAAATGAAAATGCAGTCGACAATCAAACTACAGATGTGCCAAACAGCGAAAAAGAGTCTTTGCCAATCAAGACTGAACAATCTGTTGCAGACATTAACACTAGTTCTTCCAATTCGAATCCTGAACCAACCACTACAGATAATATCACTTTGCCTGCTAGTGAATCGGATGTTTCACATAATGATGGCTGATTTAACTCCAGTTACAGGTTTCCCAGAAAAGAGCATAAATTGATTTAATATAAGATTTTCATATACAATATTAAATTAATTTAGATTGGTGTTTGATTTCGTAAAGTGCCTTTTCATTTTTTATCATCAAATATGTAATAATATATGAAAATTCTAGAAAAATTCATTAGTAATATTTGATACTCGAAACTTGCATAATATTAAATCATCCAAGTTTGCAAATAGTTTAAATTGAAAAATGAATAGGTTTATCTTTCAAGGATTTAATCTAATTATGAGTTATTTCATCATATTTAAATAAAATTTTTTATAGAAGCCTGTAATTTATGTTAATTGGGAATAAAATTGTAAACATTCCAAGAGTAACATATCATAATTGGCAGGCAATTAGGCTAAGTACTTTGCTAAATATATTAAAGAATATATTTTTTGAAATTATTTGTAAATACAATTATCTTTATACAATGCATTGATTTATTTTTGACGTTTCTTGTAAGATCAAAACTGTTTTCATTCACTTTGATGTAACATGGAACATATTTGTAGAAATAAAAATTGGTAACTTATGGATTAAATTCTGAGAGTATTTTTTTGAATATATTGTTTTCTAAAAGTTTTACTTGACGTAAGTTTTATTAAATCTACGATATGCTGGTTTATAAATATTTAATAATTGAAGGTTCATAACAAAAAAACAACTCTTGTCAATTTTTGTCTTTTTTCGGGAGAGCAAAAAAAAACTTTCAAAAATACTAAAAACTACTTGCTTAATACGATATTAGATTAAATACAGCTCATTCGCAAGTATGGATTTTATTTAGCATAACGTTTTTGGACTGTATTAGTCCCTCATCAGTGCTGCTAAACATTATAAAAGAACATCAACATACAATAGAACAACATCATTATAAATAGAACATAACAAGTTGTTTGTTATGTTCTATTTATAACGACGTTGTTCTATTGTATGTCGATGTTCTTTTATAATGTTTAGCAGCACTGATGAGGGACTAATACAGTCCGAAAACGTTATGCTGAATAAAATCCATACTTGCGAATGAGCTGTATTTAATCTAATATCTAAAAAAACAACTTTTTGATAAAGGTTGTTTTTGTGGTACTGGCTAATTTTTGACCTGCAATAACACAGGACTTATATCATTTTTGATGGTACTGATCCCACTATGTTGTGAGTTTTGTTTCTGACCAGTAGAATGCACTATTATCTAAAAAAATTGCAAAATTTGATAAAGGTTTTTTTGTTATGAACCCTTCAATTGTATTTTAAATATTTTTTTATAATAATTTTATTTGCATAAATAACTTGATTTAAATATATTGTTTATTTTTGGTTTACATGATAGCCAATTTAAAACTTGGTATAATGTATAAATTTTTATTTTAATTAGGATTCAGTTTGTGACAAAATGTTACTTTTAATTTAAAACTCTTCAAGAAACCAAACCGTGGACAAAAACAAAAGATACTTTTCTTAATCTAATCCTCTTTCAGCATCAACATCAAATAAATTTAAAATCTAATAGGTTTTAATGAAAGAAACAATTTTGAATACTGATGATGAGATTTTAAGATTAAAAGAATTTTTCTTTTTTAAACTTTTAAGTAAATTCTGAAAATTTTAAATCATTTCAGTTTAATGTTAGTTGGTATAGGATTTATAATATCAGTTAGATAAAATTAGAAGTGAATAAATAAAAAGAAACATCTGAAAACATGATTAATTCATGAAAATTTAAGTTTCAATAAAATATTATTTGAAAATTGCAATAAAACATATATATTCATTTAAGTAGTAAAAGTCCAGAAAATAAAAATTTCTCGAACCAGAAGAAGAAAATTTTTATATATATAGTTTACTAGTTCCTTATGTAATGATAGCAAGACTGGTTACTTCTATTGATTTACAAGATATACTGTAGATGCGTGCGGATGTTATGAACGAACAGCGATTTGATTTCACAGAAGATTAAAAGGATTTTTAATAGATTACTCTTTTTTTATATATATATAAAATTTTTTATAAGTTAAAATTCTCTTAAGAGCTACAAACGTCATATGAAAGAAGCTTGGCAGTCTTAATAATGACACGCAATCAATGTAATTTATCAAACGCATTTACATAAAATTATAATTTTGCCTTTCAGGCCGAATTTAATAACTTATCGATCTTTTTAACCGACACATCCATTTATATCGATAGAAAAATTCTGGAGAAGTGCCATTTCTATCATTTATGACTTATGTTATACGCCAAAATCTCTGTTTATGAAGTATAAAGGTATTAACGGAGCACAAATCTGTAATTGGTGAAGAGATTGTTTGATAGGGAAAAAAAAAAAAAATTAAATATATTACTAGGATTATTCGTATTTTAAATACTCTAAATGTTCTATTTTTGATTTGTAGAAATTCATATTTTAAATACGCACTTCTCATTTTCTTCATCCGAACTGCGAATTTTTAAGCCAATTATTCTTCATATAATGTGACAAAATAGGAAAGAAAAATTATCCAATTCATTTTAATCAACTGAAAACGCATAAGAACATCTTCGAGTAGCTTCTTTTATCTTTTCTTCCAGACATCTTTTACTGTTTCTTCATCACATCTAAGTAGTTATCCTTGTTTCTTTATATTATCTGATTCATTAGCAGTAAAGAAATAACAAATATCTGAAAGGAAATCGTTATTCTCATTTTAAAATAATAGCTTTTGTATTACTGTTCGAGTTAAAAATTCCAATACGAGATGATTATCGTAATTTACCGCATCAAAATACACCCACCTGTAATTCTAGCGAATGACGTTGCGCCTGAGCGCTACGTACCAAAATACCTGTGCGCCGCGCCAGCTATGTATCAAATATTCGTATTGAAGCGAGACGACGTGTGTGCTGTGCAAGGTACGGTGAGATTTTTCGCGAGTGTGGACTATGACAACGGATGTGTACGGCTTTTCGCGTCTGACTTCACAAAATTCGGGTAGAAGCGTTCAAGATCACAATATTTGTACGTTTCGACTTATAAAAACAGGTGAGTTGCATATAAAATTTAATAATAATATTTTTTTTTTCCCCACCAAGAAAGTCAGACAGTGCCAGTCATAATTTTAAATTTAGCATTAATTAAACATTTTTTTTTTTACTAAAAAAAAAATGCAAAATGCCATTTTTTCCTTTGTTTTCTCTTGCAGAACGAATAAATATTATAGTAAGACGGAAAAAAAAATTTTTTTTTTGCGCGTAATTCAATCAATGAGGAAATTACACTTTCGAACTAACATTAAAATTTCAGGAGAGGAAAGATTGCAGTGCAAAAATAGAAGTTTCGGCTATGTATTTTCTGTAAAACGATCGCTACTTCCTAGTATGTAGTTTAAAGTTAAAGAATATTTGAATTTAAACATTTTTTTTGTGGAAAGAACTAGTTGATGCGAATTTTAATTAACAGAATTAATTCTATCAAGTTTTCAACGTATCAAAATATTTAATGCATTCGTTTTATACTAATTAAGTATAACGACAGCATCGGTAGTCAGTATTGAGTTTACGGGAGAGTTAGTAGCGGAGCTTAAAATTTTTGGTCCCCTCAAAATAATCGAGCTCCTACCACAAAAAATTTCTTTATCTAGATAATCAAAATTTATTAGAAAATAACAAAGAACAAAAGTGAACATTTAAAAACCAATTGAAAATTATCAAAATATATTCAAGATTTAAAACACTGGATTTTAAATTTGCAAAATCTCTAATTACATCTTTTGTTTCCATATTTTTGGCTACTGTTCCTATAGCCGTACTGTTCTGATTAAATGAATATTTCACTCTTTTCATAGTACATTTAATTTTTATTGTATTATGTTTATTTAAAAAAAAAAGGGGTAAAGAAAGTACAGACAGGGGATTTGGTCTCTCTTTAAGGGACCAAATCCTCTATCTGTACTTTCTGGATCCTCGCATTGTGAAGTCCGACGCATGTTTATTTAAAAAAAAAGGGGGTAAAGAAAGTACAGACAGGGGATTTGGTCTCTCTATAAGGGACCAAATCCTCTATCTGTACTTTCTGGATCCTCGCATTGTGAAGTCCGACGCATCGTAGTTCCGCCACTGAAGAGAGGAGTATAGTAATCCTATAGTAATAAGATTACTATAAGATCCCATAGATTTAATACTGACTTCCGCTACTATCGTCAAGTACAGATTCGTGCTTGTTTAAAAATAATTTGAAAGCATTATCGACTAGATGTTAACTTTCAGTTGAAAGCAGCGAAATAATACAAAATTTTGTTTTTTTTTTTTGTATTTGGTAGCGAAAATCTTTTAAGAATTCAGTAGCAGTATAGTCATTTAGTATAAAATTACACCCAGGTTCGCTATCAAGTTAAGAATATCTTGTGTTTCGTTATTAATGTTTTTAGATTAGTGAAACTTGACAGGATTTCTGCGAGCATGCGAGAAAACTCGATCTAAACTTAGTGGAAACGACTGCAAATTTTCAACTTAATTTCCTTCTTGTACAGATTTATTGTTTTGCAAGAGTTTACACCGTTTTAAGATAAATACATCGAGTTGTAGAATTTTTTTTTAAAACCGAAATTCGTCCATATTTAAGTGAAATTAAACAGAAAAAAAAGATCAAAAAAAAAAAAGGTCTTCATCGTTATGGAGAGGTTAACTTTCAATACATGTCACGCGTAGAGATGTTCTAGGATTACATTTATGAGAAAGGATAGATTCCGGAAGACTTCTTACCAAAATCAACTTAATCGTGACGGGAATTGCACGGAAACTACGTTAGTAAACTTTACTATTGCGACATATTAGTGGAAAAGTACTCTTCTTCTTCTTCCATCTTTTGTCAAATTTTTTTTCTCTTCTTCTTTTTACGTTAATTCGTTTTATTGATAAAAATGTCAAAATTGGATTTTATCGAAACTGACGTGCGAAAGCGCACTAAAAAAAATCAATAAATGCTATTCGAAGCGATGTTTAAAAATTTTAGCACGTAAATATGGCGAAAGCATAAAAAAAAAATTAAATATAAAAAATTAATTGTCGTCGAAAAGTGAGCAACGAAATCTAGTAAATATTTAATAAGTTACTGGATTTTGCTTTCAATCTTAGGATGAAGTGTCTCCAAAAATCGATTATAAAATCAAATTATTTGCATTCCCAGCATAAATTAAATATAAAAAATTAATTGTCGTCGAAAAGTGAGCGACGAAATCTAGTAAATATTTAATAAGTTACTGGATTTTGCTTTCAATCGTAGGATGAAGTGTCTCCAAAAATCGATTATAAAATCAAATTATTTGCATTCCCAGCATAAATGAATTTTTAATTTGAAAATATGACTTTTTTAATACCGATGAGACTATTAAGAATTGTATATAATGTTGCTACTTTAGGTTAAAAAAATATATCAAAGTCTGAACTACGAATTATGCATTAGGATTGTTTTTATTCGGGTATTACTTATCGTCCCTCAGTTGAATAAACTTTATAGTACTTCAGAACTCGACTAAATTATTGTCATCAATCAAAAACATACTAAAAAAATCGAAAGAAAATGGCTTTATTATACAGAAAATGCGTATGATGATAAGTGAAAAAGACTTACCTTGTCACAATAGCTGAGTAGAGTCACTGTTGACTAATAAATGTCTATCATTGGAGAGAAGAAAAAGTGGATGTATGGGTAAACACGGTTTTTGTTTTGACTCTGTCCAGTCTCGCCTTGAGGTTCTCAATTCCATCAAGGAGTTAGTCATTCGTCTTAACTTCTAAACTACTGACAAGTTTGAGTTGTGTCTAAGCGCTTTTTCCTTTAAACAACTATTTTTTCTTGTTCTTTTTTTTTATCGTAAGGACTTGCTATGATAAAATTAGTAATTATCGTCATTGTAAAGATGTTATACAAAGATCTTTTAAGTACATTATTTTCGCACTCAGTGCATTTTTCTGTTCTAAAATATGCATTGTAGAAGTTTTAATTTGTTTTCTATGATTAAAAATGGAGACGAAACTCTAGTAATTACGTCAAGCTAATGATTAACCATTTGTATTAAAGCTTCGTTACAGTTTAACTTTGAATATTAACGAATCTGTACTTATCGGGTGCAGTTAATCATTTGTTCAGATCTACCAGTAGTTGCGTAAATTAAAATCGTTCTTTTTTAATAGAATAGATTTTAAAATGCCATTCGGAATTTATCATTATTTCGTGAATTTAAAAATAGAATAGTTAACTAATTTGATTTTTTTTGTGCGTCATATGTTAGTTTTTAAACCGTTATTGGTGTATTGATCGTTAGTCGGTAGTGTGACGTTGACGTTTTTCTATGAAATGATATCCACACAATAGAGGTTTTCCAAGTTTAAATAGCTTTCTTTGAAAGAGATTTTAAATAAAAGTTTACTGTTCATATTTTTCTTCGTTTTTCGAAGCTTCAGGCGACATAAAATGTTACAAATTATATTAATATATAATGGCTAACGATTTTAAAATATACTGGATGGCTCCCTCTTATGGCCATTTCTAGAAAAAGCGTAGCAGCCGAAGTGGGGTCTCAGCTTATATAATACTCGATATTAAGGTAATACAGTATTTTTATTAATTATTAGAAGCTGGTCATCACACTTATTAACATAAATAGGATATGTCTGGCCACCAAAACAAAGTCAATTTGTTATATTGTCGAAATTACATTCGCGTCCGCCATATTGATGGGCTTCGTTTTTCTAACATAGAGGGAGCCATCCAGTTGATAATGGCCATTAAGATAGAATTTTTTAAAATAATTCTCTAGCTACATTTTAAATGTTTTTTGCATTGAAAGTAAACAATTTTTAACTGGAAAAATCGAATTCTGAATTTTCCTGAAAGAGGATTTTTTTTTAAAAGATCTGAAGGATTCTGGCTTACTGCTTCAATTCATTTAAAAGGACTCAGTGTGGTAAATCTTCGGATGACTTCTCTTAAACAAAAAAATTCCTAAACGCGAATCCTTTTTTAAAAATAAAAATTTTAGGCGAATTAAAATTGTTCAATTAATTTTTTCTGGGGAATCCAAATTATTTGCTGAAGAATCTCGTCGAAAATTGTAATTAATCGATTTCCTGATGACGATTAAGAAAAAAACGAATCATAAAAAAATAATTATTGCTATTACAATTTTTAATCTTTTCTATATTAGTCGGAATTTCAGATTGTTACATAATTTTAAAACTGTTAAATTAATTGCCGATAATTAAATGAAAAATAATGACTGTTAACTTTTTTATGAAAAAATAAAATTTTAAAGAACTTGCATCAAAAACGATACTTCCCGCTTAAAATTTTTTATCTTTTACAAAAGAATTTTTTTGGTTCACTGTCAATAACAGGCAGATATTGAATACCAAAGAAAATAAAGCAGTAAAAGAATTTAGAAAGCAAAACAAACTATATTTTATCTCCTTCCTGCGAAGAGAGAGGTTTAAAAAAGCGTAGATTCGTCAGATTCACCTGTAGAACTTAGTTTCTCTTATCAACCTAATTTACTTTTATATATAAATAAAGTCCACATTGGCAGTTTTTTCCCTTTATCAATTTAACTAATTGAGTAATTTAATGAATTTTTTTGCGATTTTGAAGGTTTGGTTAGAACGTTTGGTTAATGATTTCTCGAATGAGAAATAACCCAAAATAGAAAATGAACTATTAAATTTTATTCTCTTCGTCGTTATTCTCTCCGTAGTGTAGCTATTTTTTATAATATTTCATTAACTTTCAATAATTATTTTTTCTTTATTAAGCCTTCAGGCTGGTAAGCCAAAGCTTTACCATGCAGCCATCCGGCCGACAAATAATAATTTGGATTTAACAACGAATTTTTATTGAGAGATTATTGTATTTATTCTTATTTATTGCATTCAGATTACAGATACACTCCTACCTGGGATCACCTGTGGAAGACCGGTGTGAAGTTTGCCCCCACTTTTGAATTTTTAAAGTTTTTCTTTTGCACTCGTTATAATTTTATTTTTTTATTCCTTAATTTTTAAATTATGAATAACGACAAAAGATTTTGGACTGTCGCAGAAATTCGACGGTTAGATTTTTCTAACGATACCCTATTTATGAAGGTTAGATTTTTCTAACGATACACTGCAAAACTAATATCCAGCCAATCACGTTTCTATATTAATATATATGAATCATACAATTACATATAATCCATTCTTAATTTTTCACGGCACACTATCAAAGATTTGATGGCACAATTGGACCATCCGGCCAACAACTAATAATTTGGATTTAACAACGAATTTTTATTGAGAGATTATTGTATTTATTCTTATTTATTGCATTCAGATTACAGATACACTCCTACCTGGGATCAATAAATTATTAAGTTATAGCGCCACCTGCGGAATTTATCTTTTTAGAGAAACTAAAATTTTATTTTTTTATTCCTTAATTTTTAAATTATGAATAACGATAAAAAATTTCGGCTGTCGCAGAAATTTGAGGGTTAGATTTTTCTAACGATACACTGTTTATAAGAATCGGTACAGTGGTTCACCTGCAAAAGTAATATCCAGCCAATCACGTTTCGATATTAATATATACGAATCATACAATTACATATAATCCATTCTTGATTTTTCACGGCACACTATCAAAGATTTGATGGCACAATTTAATTCAAATCAGTCATGAAAGATATATAAAAATTGAAACATGTTTAATTACTCTTTAAATTTTCCTGTAAACTTTAAAATTTTTAAATCTAAAAATTTTCAACATATAAAATTTCAGAGAAAATTTTTGATACAGAAGTGCCAAACCAATCAAATATTTAATTTAATTAAACATATAAATCACTTTACAGCAGAAAGTGTTAACATTATAGTTTTTTAAGTTAATGTTACATGTATATTGATAAAAATTTAAAATAATCTTATTTTTATTAATTAAAAGTTACGTGTGTTATTTTCCACTTTATTTACGTGTCGTTCAGTAGAAACAACTTGAATGAAGAAAATCAATTAATTTCTGAAATATATTTTTTAATCCAAGTAATACCTAATTTATACATTATTTATATTGTTCATCTGATTTCCAAATTATTCTATATCTATGGCGAAAATTTCCACTATTTATTATATATAAATTTCAATATTCTTGCAACACTGCTTATTAATCCGCATTTTTAAAACAAACTTAATATCAATTATGTGTGTGTTTTCTTATGTATATAGAGATTCGAATGCCGAATTGTTCTGTTTTAAATTAAGGCTGCACATGTACATAGTTATGGTCTGATGAAGCTATAAATTATTAAATTAATCAATTTAAATATATAATTTCATGTTCAATTAGAATGAAACAACTATAGTTGTAGAAGGATTTTTAAAAAAGTTTTTTTTCTTTTTTTAAATCCTCCATGTTCAGTAATTATGATTATATTTTCCTATATCAATTTTATCATTAATATTTTCAATATTAAACATCGTAATAAATAATTACATGATTTTCTGGACAGGTACAGAATGAGAAGAAAATGAAATATAAAATGCAGATAGCTAACTTTTAGGAATTATAATACTTACAGCATATGGGATAATAATAATATAATTAATTATGTTATTCAACGGAGAAAGTCAAGATTTATGTTGATGATAAATCCAGCTACAATTAATATTTATTGCTATTAATATTTGATTATCATGTGCAACAGAATTTTTCTCTTTATTTAATGATTTTTCCTCAGTAAATAATGAGAAAAATATGCACAGATGTTATTGGAAAATAGATTAATTAAAACGGAAGACAAAACATTGACAGGAACAGGACATTTAAAAGGAAGACATAACATTCAAGTACAGATTACACATCCGAAAAATGAAGATTTCTGCTGCTGTTGTAATAATAGCTCTCTTGATTTGTTCAACGAGTAAGTAATATTTCTTCTAATACGAATTTTTATATAACACGAATAATTTAAATTATTTTTATTCATTTTAAGTGATTTTGTGCGAGAGCCAGAAAATATCAAATCTTCATTGTAATAATAGTGGTGAATGTATTTCACATTGCATCAGAATGGAAAACACCAGAGCAGCAAAGTGTATTAATAAAAAATGCTACTGTTATCCATAATTCAGCCTGCTATTAAACTGATATTGTTGGAATAATGTATTCAATGATTATTGAAAAATAAAATAATTAATAGTTCAGATTTTTTTTTAATTTGCATTAATCGAATACGGAGTGTAATTCTTGAATTGTTTATCGATAATTATATTATGGCAAAAATACGTTATTTAATTGTTTAACTGAGTGTGCTGTACTTGCTATATTCTTTAAATAAAATCAATGACATGAAATATGAAAGTGAGAAAAACTTGTAATCGGTATGAAAAAATTGCAAATTGATGCCATGAAAAATCGATTTGAGTGCAATTTAATATATTTTTCAAATGCCAATGGCATCAAACATATAAAATTTAAGTAATCTACATGTATATGAAGCATATTCAATCTACATCTTACATTTAAAAATAATTTCAGATCATGAAGGTATAGCGGAGATTTGTCATAAAATATAGAAACAACACATAAATAAATTAAAATAAATGAAAAGTATGTTTATTGAGAATTACAGAGAAAAGAAAATTGACAAAAAATTTTATAAAAACACTTTTTTTTGCATATTTTACGCCCCCTTTCCAATCAGGGAGGTAACTAAGGAAGCGGGGTCAGTTCCAACCACGGGCTGCACCCACACCCGTGGAGGGGGGCCGGATGGTGAATAACTTGATAATTATTTTCATAAACAATTATCAGTAATGATGAAAGTACTATAGATCATATAAAAACATTAAAAAAAAGTTTATTTTAATCACGAATTATGGAAGGAGTTTTCTGATGACCTCTCGTTATCAATTGCTTAAAAGCTAGTATTTAATGGGGACCAGCATCCCCAGCATCTTCACGTATTTACAATATTTTCGAAAGGATTTTAAACTTCGATTGCTTTGCTTATTTGATTATTGTTCGAAAATGATGCGAAGACAACTTTTAGCAAATTTAACTAATTTTCAGAAAATTGCAAAATGTTCATTGTAGATAGGAATGTTTACTGCATAATAATCATTTTGTCTGGTGAAGGAGCGCATCGGATTAAAATGAAAAATTATTATGCAATGGTTTCATATTATTAAAAATAAATCTCTTCTTGATTTAATTTATTAAATCATGATAAAAATTATTTGATACTGGTTAAATTAATGTTGTTAATACAATTTAAACGAATCAAAAATACTGTAGTCGGCTCTTCTCATATAACTCAAAAGAAAAATTTTGTAAATATTCGTTAATTTGGTAACAACAGTAACATCACAAAATTGTTCACAAGAAATATGGTACTTTGAAACTTCTATACGCTAAAATAAATATAACAAAATGTTAAAATTTAAATTTGTCCCTTGTACTTAAGGATTTTTAACTTTCAACACACGCATACACACACATGAAATAATACTTTTTACAATATTGAATTTTTTGCTTAATGACTTTTGAAATTATTGCTAAAATAAATATAACAAAATGTTAAAATTTAAATTTGTCCCTTCTACTTAAGGATTTTTAACTTTCAACACACGCATACACACACATGAAACACATGAAATAATACTTTTTACAATATTGAATTTTTTGCTTAATGACTTTTGAAATTATTTCTTTATGAATAGATTGTCTATCGGATTAGCGGCATGGATACGCGTTAGTTTCCACATGGAGAACCGGAATCGAATCCGAGTCTCACACACACACCGGAAATTTTCATAAGATATTCTGACATTAATTGTCGATATCCGTTTTCTACAGTCCGCTGTCCAACTGCGGGTGTCTCAATCTTTTTTGTTTTTTGTCGAGTAAAGGATTTAGTTAAGCCTAACGCAGGATCGAACTTGATCGGCTGGTAAGCAATGCTTTATATTATCGCCAATCGTCTGTGCGGCCTATTTTTTTTTTATTTTTGCATATTTTACGCCCCCTTTCCAATCAGGGAGATTACTAAGGCTTTTTGCATATTTTACGCCCCCTTTCCAATCAGGAAGATTACTAAGGGATGGGGCCAGTTCCAACCATGGGCTGCATCCACACCCGTGGAGGGGGTGGGCAGTCCCCCCCTTTCCAATCAGGGAGATTACTAAGGGGGCGGGGCCAGTTTCCAACACGGAGACTGCACCCACACCCGTGGAAGGGGGCCGGATGGTGAAGGACGAGGATCACCCACCAGCATATTTTATGCCCCCTTTCCAATCAGGAAGATTACTAAGGGGGCGGGACCAGTTCCAACCACGGGCTGCACCCACATCCTGTGTAGGGGGGCCGGATGGTAAATGATGGGAATCACCGGACTGGGCCCAGTAAGCGGACCGGATGGTGAAGGACGGGGATCACCGGGCCGGGCCCAGTATCCCAGGGTGGGGCCAGTTCCAACCACGGGCTGCACCCACACCCGTGGAGGGGTGTCGGATGGTGAAGAACGGGGATCACCGGGCCTGACCCAGTACCCCGATTGGTTGGTGAAGGACGGGGATCACCGAGCCGGGTCCAGCACCCTGAAAAAATCCGGGACCAGCCCCGGGACGCGAACCCGGATCCTCCAGCGTGGTACTCCAACGCGTTACCACTCGGCCATCCGGCCGCCTATAAAAACATAATGGGGGTATCAATATTTTTGTCCACCATTGTAATTTCTAACTAACTATTCCAAGTTCTATTATAAATGCCTATTAAAATAAAATTACACTGAATTAAAAAGTAAAAGCTTCCTTTTAGAGTTTTAAATTTTAATTACATACCAAATAGGCAAGTTCCAAAATTAAATTTAAGCATTGATTCTAATAAACAAAATGGCCTCAGGAAGTTCATCTGTCATTGCAGTTCTCTGATCAGCTCTGATCATTCGGAGTGAGCAAAATAATCTCTCTACGCTGATCTGTAATTGGAGCAGATCTGTAACAAGAAGCGCAACATCTTTTACAATTTCAGGATATATTTTTTTTTGTCAACAGATGACGCCACTTTCCACTCAGTAAGAGTACGCCAAATGAGGAAGTTGTTGAAATGAGAATTTTTTTTTTGTCAACAGATGACGCCACTTTCCACTCAGTAAGAGTAGCCAAATGAGGAAGTTGTTGAAATGAGAATTTTTTTTTTTGTCAACAGATGACGCCACTTTCCACTCAGTAAGAGTACGTTTTTTTTGTCAACAGATGACGCCACTTTCCACTCAGTAAGAGTACTCACAAAAAAATTAACCTATTTCATGTTTTTTTTTTCAACAGATGACGCCACTTTCCACTCAGTAAGAGTACTAACAGTAAGTGGCGGGGCGAAACAAGTCCTTCCACAGGCTGCCCACCCCTGCGCATTCTAGTAGAATACTATGTGACGGGACGAAACAAGCCCTTCCACAGGCTGCCCACCCCTGCGGAGACGGGGCGAAACAAGCCCTTCCACAGGCTGCCCACCCCTGCGGAGGCGGGGCGAAACAAGCCCTTCCACAGGCTGCCCATCCCTGCGGAGGGGCTGGGCGAAACAAGCCCTTCCACAGGCTGCCCACCCCTGCGGAGGGGTCTTTCTGGTAGAATACTATGTGGTGAGCGAAACAAGCCCTTCCACAGGCTGCCCACCCCTGCGGAGAGGTCAGCACTTCCACAGGCTGCCCACCCCTGCGGAGGGGTCAGCCGGATTGTGGAGGTCAGGGATCAACGGGCCGGGCCAGGACCCCATGATAAATAATTTCAAGTGGTGGGACCTGAGATTCGAACCCGGGTCCTCCAGAGTGGATCCCTGAAGCATTTCCACGCGGCCAATCCGGCCGTCCGAAATAGCCTATTTTTTTATAATGCTGTTCATATTTCTGCTAATAGGAATAAAAAAAAAAAAAAATGTAACTAGCGGGAATAGAGCTAGCACAAGTCATACGTTGTTGCGACTTGTGCTAGTCATCATAAATCGAAAAAGGTAAGCGAAAATATTAAGATGACAAATAACAGAAATATGCAAAGAAAAGTAAATCGAAACCAAACCATTCCCATCCGTCATTATACCGACTGCGACTCTCCCTTTAGCGTTTGGACTCATCCACCTTAGCTAGGCGCGGCTTTCGTGGATGAACAATAGAACTATTGAAAGATGTCTTCTTGCCATACCACCTTAAAACGACGTTAACTACAAATGATCAATAAGCATTATAAAGATATATTTTCTGTTAGTTTGTTTTCTGAACTATGAAAATGTAACCCAACGGGAGGGTCTTTTTTTTTGCATATTTTACGCCCCTTTCCAATCGGAGAGATTACTAAGGGGGTGGGGCCAGTTCCAACCACGGGCTGCACCCACGCATATTTTATGCCCCCTTTCCAATCAGGAAGATTACTAAGGGGGCGGGACCAGTTCCAACCACGGGCTGCACCCACATCTGTGGAGGGGGGATGGGGATCATCGGGCCGGGCCCAGTACCCCGAAAAAAAAATCCGGGACGCGAACCCGGGTCCTCCAGCGTGGCACTCCAACGCGTTACCACACCCGTGGAGGGTGGCCGGATGGTGAAGGACGGAGATCACCGGGCCGGGCCGGGCCGGGCCGGGCCGGGCCGGGCCGGGCCCAGCACCCCGAAAAAAATCCGGGACCAGACCCGGGACAGAACCCGGGTCCTCCAGCGTGGTACGCCAACGCGTTACCACTCGGCCATCCAGCGTGGTACGCCAACGCGTTACCACTCGGCCATCCGGCCGCCATCTAAATGCTATTTAAAGATCTTATAAAACATAAATTACTTTTGGCGTGGCAGTTTTTGAAATTTTCAGTTATTCACTAGAACAACTAAAAAAGAAAATATAATAAAAATCCTACTTTTCATATTATTGGCGTGTCACATAAAAGGCAGCCCTTACACTTACTCCACAAGATGGTTTTGATAGCATTTTGGAAAGTTTCTTATTTTGCTTTATCAAATTTATTTATTTTTCATCAGTTTTATTGAACACTCCAGAAAACGTTTAAAATTAATGTTCCTATATAACAAATGAAATGATTTTTTTGACATTGCTTTATTATCATTTTGATTTCCTGTTTAATTTTGTATATCTCACCAACGTCATATTAAAATTTGTCATTTTTTATCATTTTTTTATAGTTGTTATTCCGGATTAATTGTACCTAAATATTATAATCTTTATTAATTTGGAGGTCATATCGAAGTTGTTTCCTTTTAGTAAGTAGAACTGGTTTCTTCCTATCAAAGCAACAGTTTTTAGAGGTTCATTATATTTGATGTTAATGTCAAAAATCAAGAAAATTAGAAAATTTATAATCGCCAGCGAAAATTTCGTTATTCTTAAAACAATTACGATAAAATTATTATAATTTTCACTATAAAATTTATTTTGCAGAATTCGATATTCTTAAACCTTTATGTTTGAGCTTTATTTATTTATTTATTTTTGTTTTCCATCTAGAAAATTACATAAGACAAAGAAAAAAATGTATTCAATCATAAGTTTATCAAGTTCCTCTTGCCGAATTTATTACAGAAGTTGGCGAAAGGAAGCATTGAATGAGAATAAATATACTATGAAAAATAGGAAATATGAGTTGAATTTTAATGTTAGGAAAAAAAAGATATATGAACTGAAAATTATGAATTATATTTGATAGTTTTAATAAATTTAATTATAATAAAAATAGTCCGCATCAATAAAAAAGTTGCGCAAAATGAAAAAAAAAAAGAAATTAATGTGGAGAATCGAATAATTTGAAGTCGAAATAATCGCTTGAGAATAAGTGTTTAGGAAATATGGAAATATGAATATTGCGTTATATTCACTTATCTAGTTATGATTCATTATGACTATAGTGTTTGATATAACTTTCTATTTGGTCTTGCGTTGGATATTCGTATTCAGTCCATTGATCTCCATTCCTCTGATTATGACTATGCAAATAAGGGGGCACACTAATGCGCAGCACAACGGCCCCATGTAGAGTCTCTCAAAATTTGAAAAAAAGTAAATAGAACTGAACCATAAATTACTACTTCCGTCAAGGAAAAAATTTTTATAGATATGTTTAAAATTTATTGCACAGGGGGATTCCCCTACGTAGGTAGAGATAATATAGACGAGATTGGGAATTCCCCAAACCGAATGTACAGTACGTGCGAGATATATATTAATGAAATACCAAACTAAATAGAGTTAGGTGATCCCTCTATATGTGCATCTCCAATGCATGTTTGTGCTATAATCTCTCCATTTATGCTAAAGATCACATAAATGGAGAGATTACATTTATAATTAAAATTATAATCCGTAAGAAGCTGCAAGAATTCATAACTGAAGTTTTACTAGTTTATTTGTATTTTTCAAACAAATTACTTTAAAATTCGATAAAATCAACAATTTCTTTTATATGATATATAAATATTATTCTGTTAAATTTTCTATCGTTGTAACTGTTGATTTTTATATATTTTTGATTTTAATACAAACTCTTTATTGTATACCTATTTAATTATAATGATTATATTATTAAACATAAAAAATGTATTTATTTATTATTTTTGTCTGGAAGCAGGGATCCCCTTTAATCCTTTGCATTCGAGATTCTAAGAACTCTTACACGGTCCTGTTTCTGGTCATGCTATTTTTATTACAACTAATTCCATGACTACTTCTACTTATTCATGATCAGTTCTTAATTGATTTGCCATCTCGTGTCCTTTGAATTGACTTGAAGGCATTAAATTTTGCATAAAATGAACAGAAATACAGTATTATAACAAATAAACAACCTTTTTTAATATTAATTTAACCTAACAATAGGCACGTGTCTAGGGATTCCCAACAATAAGGGGCCTCAATAGCATGTTAAAATTATTGAACAATTTTATAATTTAATTTAAAAAATTTTGTGCCTACGGGGCCATAAAAGTTTATAAAATCATTCAAAATTTATTTATTAATGGAAAATCTCAGAAATTTTAATATCCGCCATTTTTAAATGGTTAAAACTATAAGATTGAAAGCTTACAGAGATGAAATTAAATTTAATGATGAAACATTCTACCAATTTTCATAAAAATCTATCAATTATTATAAAAGATACATAGTGATCATCTAATCTCTACTTTTTTCAGAAAGTATAGTATACTAAAAATACTTTAGAGAGCAACTCTGGACAGAACTTCTTTAGGTTAGTTTGGTTAAGCCGCCATATCGCACGAGGGATATTCTATATCTGGCGGCGGCCACTTACAGAGCCCATCTACAGGCTGGCCAACACACATGATGGAGTCAACCGGATGGTTGAAGGATGGGGTTAAACTAGCCAGTCCCAGACCCTCCTGAAAACTGGAGGTGTGGGACCCGGATTTGAACCCGGATCCTCCAGGGTGGCAAGCCACGCGGCCATCCAGCTGTGCCTATTGTGACTAGTTTATAATCCGGCCATGAGATCATGTGTTAAAAATGATCCTTACGCATAATTGCGCAGTTTTTTTCCAAGTGAGATCATGATAATAAGCAATATGGGTATTATCGCAGCTAAAATTGATTCGTTTGATATGTAGTCATAACCAATATAGAATGTTAATACAATATATATATATTATTGAGAATGGTTTCATTTAATCGATTTTTGAAACTTGTTGCAACGGATTGTTAAAATTTCTCAGATTCGCTTGTTGTTGGAAAATGAAAAATCACAGTTAAATTCTTGGAATCTTGGTAAATGTTTTACAGCATAAGTGGAATGAAAACAACAATAAATTACTATAGAAGTTCATACGCGATTCACTGAAGATCAGGTGTAATTAATTAAAAATAGTTGATTGTAATAAAAACTGCAATTCCTTCCTTGTCTTACGACTTTACGCAAACTTGTTACAAAACTGAAAACTTATATCAAAATAGAATTTTAATATGAAATGCTTGATGCACATTGTACTTTAAATCATTTTATACAAAACCTTTGTACAGATTAAAATCCTGTGTTAGTTTGAGCTTGTGAGAATTTGCCAATGACTAATTGACTCTATGTATATAAGCTAAGCTTTATTTACCAATGGATCTAGTTTATTTTTGTAGGTTACTTTAGTTGGATTCTTGATCAACAAATGCATCCTTTAGAAAAGTTTAGCTATTTTGACTACATAATTTTCTAAAAGAGAAAACTGCCTTCACCGAGTGAAGCGGAATTTTCCAGAAATGATCAAAGCTCAATTATCCACCAACCACTGATACAGGTGTTCCTCGCTTTAGGCGATTAATTGGTTCTATGAAATAATCTCTTAACAAGAAATCGCGTAAAGTGAGATAGGGATAGGGGTTTCTTCAGAAGGATAAAAAAATGAAAACTTTACACCTATGAACAAAAAAATTTTGATGAATGAATTATTTAAATCAGGGCGGTCCAACCCCTGGCCCACCACTGTAATGAATGCGGCCCAACATAAAATCGTAAATTTCTTTAAAACATTGAGATTTTTATGTACTTAATGAAGTTAATGAAGTTTTTATTATTTAAATACCTATCTACAGTTCCAATTTCCATTTCCTAAAATATTTCTTATTTCAGTGATTAAAACTTCTTAACCTGCTTAATGATTTAAAAAAAAATTTCTGAACGAAAATAAGTCTAAGATTATTATGCTATGACATTTTTGCTTATTTGTCATGATGGATATCTACATTATTTACTATATTTTTGCTTAACAACTATCTTTTTGTTTTGTTTTTTTTACGCCTCTTTCCGATCTGTGAGATTACTAAGGGATGGAGCCAGCTCCAATCATGGGCTGCACCTATACACATGAAGGGGAACCGGATGGTGAAGTACGGGGATCGTCGGGCCAGATCCGGAACCCAAAAAAACTTTTCAGGAGATGTCGGACCGGGTCCTCCTGTGTGATTACCACGTGGTCATCGAGCCAACGGAATTAGTATACTTAATGTGTGGCCCGAGTCAATTTTTTTCTTCAAAATGTGGCCCAAGGAAGCCAAATCGTTGGACACCCTTAATTTAAATCTATAAACAGAAAAAAATTTTAATGAATGAATGGTTGGATGAATGAATTTAATTAATATGATACAATGTCATAAACAGCTAAACACTACATACTTATGACAGTCTTCAAACCAACGATGAATGGACTGGGTCTGATGAGTCTGGATCATCACTCTCTTGCTTTCTTAAAGTCCTGGATGATAGGATGATGATCAACTTTTTTAATGAAACAGTCGAGATGTTGGGCAGCATTCTTCCTCTCTATAAAGTTTTGTAACAAGCCAAAGAATTCTGAATTTCTCTCGCAAGTTTGGCACTTCCAGTCTCATTAGGATCAGTTTCTTCAATTATTCTGATGGCACTCTCAATGTGTTTAAAAAATTCAGTCATTTGTTTTGATGTAAGTTGTTTGATGGGCTCAGCAACAAAGAGCTCCTGATTTCTGGAAATGGAAATCATCATGTTGTTTTCCATTTCCAGAAACTCTTCATTAGTGAGCTCTGATCAAGGACGTTTATTTAATTACGTGGCTCTGATGAATGGGATTAGAGCAATTTATCCACATTTGTCTCATCTACATGAGACAATTTTAAACAATTTTTTTTTTTTAATTTAAAAAGTTAATTCACTTTTTAAAATCGCGTTATAGCGAAAACACGTAAAGTGAGATCGCGTATAACGAGGGATACCTGTATAGGCCTACTTTGTATAGACCATAGACATAATTGTTATTTAGCGAACCACTGTGTTGGTTAGAAATCAGAGAACTTTTAGCTTTGTTTATATAGAACGTCAGTATACGTCACTATATATCACAAAATGGCAGTGATCCAGAACAATAAAATCATTTAAATTGCAATAAAATGAATAATTTTTGAGCAATTTATTGATATATTCCTGTTTAATATACCTATTTTAAGTATTATTTTATGATTAGAATTATTGCAGATAATTTTCCTTTAGAGGAAAAAATAGATAGGACCAGTTGTTATTTTGTATGACACCACTGTATATTAATATTATGTATATAATTTTTTTGCGTAAGTTAAATCTATTATAAGAAACAATATAACTTTTCATAATTTTTATTGAATTTAAAATTTGTATACTATATATAGCATACAAAGTGTAAATGTAAAATAAGAAACCAAGGAAGTTATTAAATGAAGTCAATCAAAGTTGTTCATGTAAAAAATACTTCATTTTCATTTCTATTATTCATTTATATCCTAAGGCCAATTAAGAGAATAAATCATAGATTATTTTGACTTAGCATAATGCTAATGTACATCTACCATTTTACAGTCATATTTTAATGCGAGGAATTTTCTTTAATCACTTCTCTCGCATAAAATCTTAGTTTATTTTATAAAAATTCCTAAATAAAATCATCTTTAAAAATTTATCTATAGCTTAATTTTTATAATTATAATTTTAATTACAACTAATATATTATTCCTAATAAATCAGAAGTTATTAAATGCATTTGTTGTTTTCCAATAATTGTTTATGATATTTTTATCAGCTTCTTATCGTCTTTTCCT
The DNA here is from genome assembly GCA_000484575.1 of Olivierus martensii. Taxonomy (NCBI): domain Eukaryota; kingdom Metazoa; phylum Arthropoda; class Arachnida; order Scorpiones; family Buthidae; genus Olivierus; species Olivierus martensii. Next base: position 28,067 of record AYEL01067293.1, read on the forward strand.
CAACAATAGCTAAAGGGAAAACTGATTGTCAATAGAAATATGTGTACAGTAGTGTGTGTTATTGCTCAAAATTCAAAACTTAAATAAACTTCATAATAAACAAAAAACAAAAAAATGTTAGCAAAAGCAGCAATTCATTTTATATTTTTACTCATATAACTAAATTAATTCCGAATAAGGTTAAAATTTATACTGTATGAAACTGTCATTCTGTATAACTCTTAATTCGCTGTCTTTGGCTTAGTTATGATTTTCAATAGTTCAAAATAATTAAATAATAAATATATATATGTATGTTAAACATTCAATGAATTCTTTGGAGAAAAATTGTGCTTTTAATTTTAAATTTAACAAAAAAACTAATAATGCTTTTGAGTAAGATTTTAAAACTCTTAAAATGATATTCAGTTCGATATACTGTATTATGAAAAAAAATCATTTTTAAAATTCCAATTAAGAAGAACAACGAGTCGTATCCAAAAGATAAATATAAGTACATAACGATGAATAATAAGAATCTCAAAATATAATGTCCTACGTGGGAAAGAGATAATTTTCCACCTCGTTCTACACCATTTTCCAACCGACCATGAACTACTAAGAAGCTAAACCGGAGGTTACTAAGCAGTTTATAGCTTAATAATCTCTTGTTTAATCTCTAATTAGCCTACGATGTAATCGCCTATCATATGAGGAGGAGGTTCAATGAACAGGGCCCGGATTCTTTAAAAAAAAAAATTTAAAGGTATAAGAGAAATTGAATCCGGATCCTTTAGAAAGCAAAATCATAATGGAAAAACTGTTTTGTTTTTATTATTTCCTATAACAATCGATAAACGTAATCGAATATTAAAAAAATATATTAAAATGTAAAAGATATATTTTTCGGCTATAAGAAAAATTATGGAGCATTGAATATTATTATAGTAATAATAACTGAAACTTGAAGAAAGAGATGTTTCTTAAAATAATTATTTTATTTTTAAATAACATCCGTATAAATATGCATTTGTGTAAAATACATTCCTCCTCATTTCTACCTGGATGGCTATCAAATCTATCAGTAAAACTGTGCCGAGCCATTTGCTCCTTTCCGATAAAAAAATAAAATAAAATAAAATTCCCCGAATTGCGCATTTCCCCAAAAATATAAAAAAATGTAGCTTATTTAAAGTACATTTCTGATACACGTTTTAATAAAAATAAAAGGAAGTAAAAAAATAATAAAATAAAATTAAAACGGCTTAAAATACTGTTTATGAGAAATATTTAAAAAAATATTTCTCATTAACAGTATGCATTTTAAATATATAACAGATTTATTTACATACAGTATAGTACTGTATTATATATTTTTCGATAAAAGCTCTACATCTGTAAACTGGCGTGACGATTTTCGTCTTGTATAAGCTAAATGATTAACTAATTGAAATAATCAAAACATTGAAAATTTTAGAAATTATTTAATCTTTCTTTTGACTCCCCTTTCACATTTAAACTGAGGCAACAGCTTCGTTTGTTTCATCCTCAGTTTACCAGTAATAATTAAAACGTTCAAAAATTATAGCTTCTCTTTTAAATAACCCCATCCCTGCAAAACTGAATAAGGGTTTTACCGAAATGTATATTTGTATATGAATATGTTAGTTAAGATAAAATTTCTTATAAACTGAGATTCTTCGTCTGGTCTCCGTTGGCACCACCAGTGGCGTCGAGACGGGGGGAAGCAGGGACAAATTCCCCGGGCCCGTAGAAGATTGAGAGGCCAGGGCCACTTCCTAATAATAAGAATTTTTTCTACCTTTTTAAATTAAGTAACTGTACATTATAAGATATATAGAATTGAAACTGTATTATAAAAATGTAAGGTAAAAAAATCTTTGTATTCTAAACAGCTAAAATAAAAATTAATTATGATAATTAGACGTAAGGATTTCATTTAAACAGAGAAGGAATGACAGACCGACAGGGCTCAAAACAAAGTTTTTTAGAGGAATGGGATATATAAGTTACAGTGGTTATAACGAAACGAATGGGACGGGAAAATTTTTTCGCTATAACTGAAATGAAAAGAAAAATTCTAAAAAAGTTGGAGACATTTCCCAAAGTTAGTTCATGAGCCTATGACGTTATTCTTCGAAAAAATCGATATTTTAAAGGCTTTCTTCGAAAATATAATTAAAAATAAAATTCGTCGAACCTCGATTTCCTCAATTTGCATATAGCATATTTTTCGATTAAACAGAATTTAAAGTGAATAAAATTTTGAATAAACTATGTATAAAACATATGTAATATATATGGTTTTGATTATCTTACAGAAGAGAAAAGGAAAAAATATATAAATATTTATATATTTTTCCCCCTATATATATATATATAGGCGATCCGATATGAACCAGGGTTTGGGGCCCCTATATATATATTATATGTATATATATATATATATATAAGGGCTCCAAAACCTAGTTCGTATCGGGGCCCGAGATTTCTCTCGGCGCCCCTGGGCACCACTACAACATATTAGTTTTCCACATAGCTAAAATTATCTTAGTATAAGATCATTTTTCTCGGTTTATTTTTCATTTTCATTATTTAATAATCAAGTATTCATTTTAAATATTTTTGATTGAGGAAGAATTTTTGTATTTATAGGACCCATATAATTATATTACATATAATATAGAATATAGTCTATACACTAATTATTCAAATATTCGTGCTTTAGGAAAATAGTTTATTTTCCCGCATTCTGTAATGTTTACATTGTATAACTAAAAGATATTAAACAAAATATTTTGCAAAATTTCAGATGATAAATTATTTTTAAGCAAGATCAATAATTATCTTTCTTTTTTTAATGAATACTGTATTTCTATCAAAATATCTATATGCTTACATCCATCGTATTTGTTTTATTAGAGTGGATCGGGGAAGATGCTTATTTTTCTCTAATTCTTTAATATTTAAACAGGTGAGGTGGCGATAAAAGGTGGTTTATTATAACCTCCTATAAGCCCGCCAAAAATATAGATGATTTGGTTTATTATAACCTCCTATAAGCCCAACAAAAATATAGAAGGTGGCGGCTATTATCTAAAAATATAGATGATGGATATTATCAGATTATCAATTACTCGCATTAGAGCTATTATCAGGTTATCAAATACTCGCATTAGAAATCGAAAAGTTTCCAATGAGTATGAAATTTCCATCAAAAATTATAGTGATATGATGGAAAATATGGCATGGGACCACACAGTAAATGTGGTTATTATATGTTTAATACTAATTGTATATGAAGGGCTTAGGAAAAACGAAAAAACTGTTAAATCCACTTTCCTAAGTGTTTACATAGCTTATTTTATAAAAATCTGTTAAATCCACTTTCCTAAGTGTTTAGATAGCTTATTTTATATGGACAAATGGACAACTTTACATCTTTCTTAATTGAAAGAGATTGTTCTATATCAACTTTTGATTTTCGAGATAGGGAGGCACACTAAAGCCATCAAAGAGTTGAATGTGGCTCAAAAACCGCAACTTGACCACCGTGGATGTATACAATATCTAAATACTGATTTTATTTAATTCCTGTAAATCTATAGAATTTAATAATTTAGTCTATTAACATATACATGGTATAGTGAACAAGAAGTTTGTTGGATGATTAAAGTAATATATGTAATTTTATAGAATTTTAACAATTTATTCTAGTAAAATATACATGGTATACAAGTTTGTTGGATGATTAAAGAGTTCATTTTGGCTATTTATTAAAGTGAATAACAAATTAAAGAGTTCATTTTGGCTATTTATTAAAGTGAATAACATGAAAAGCGCCAGTGGCATCTTACCCCAAATATTCGGGGTAAGATGACTAATTGTAACTAGATCGGAAGAGCGTCGTAAATATTCGGGGTAAGATGACTAATTGTAACTTTTTTTTAAACAATAATAAAAAATTACCCGATTGCTATATCAAAGATTTTGATGGAGTCTATAACATAACACTTGTAAGTTTAAGTACAAAAAAATATGAAAAGGAAAATATTCAAAATTTAATAGTGAGTTTTAGGGTCAAAATGCTTAAGTATGGCGACTTATCAAAAAGCTAAAGTATGGCGACTTCCCCCGATCCACTATACTGTACTAAATTAAAGTATAGCGACTTGTCCGATCCACTATATAATAGATATCCGAACATAAAAATAATCGAAATTTAAATTCCTACCTAAAAATTAATGTAAAAAGTTTTTGCGATATAAATCCCAGAAATTTAAATTAAACAAATAACTAAATTATAAGAAAATTAATTTATGAAATACGGTTTAGCCTAGTTGAAAAAATTTGAATATACTGTATTTATATTGATTATATTATCTATCGGAAATTTAATAGATTCAAATTTTATAGGAGCACAACAGTGAAACTTTTATAAAACATTTCTATTTAAATTTCTAATTAAAATTTCTAAGAGCAGAAAAAATTCTTCCCTTGAATTTATTCAGATTCAAGGATAGGCTAGATATTTTGAGTCTTGGAATAAACAACATAAAGAATTCTTTAAATTAGCAGTCCCCAAAATATGGTGCGCCCACCATAGGAATGCGTAAGAAATTTTTTAAGATGCATGCTTTTTCTTGCCATAATACATGTCTATTGTATGGGAGTTTTTTGATTTTTTTTTTTACTAATAAAGAGATAAAAAAGTTTGAGGATCGCTATTTTAAATCATTATTTTGTCTCCTAGTTCTGACACTGATGATTTTTATATGTGAAAAAAAAACCGTATATGTATATATATGAAAAATATATATAAAATAAAAAAAATATTAGAAATCAATTCTTTACCGTTAGATTTTTCTCCTAGATATATAATCATTCTAAAGCCTATCATAAGTTTTTGCATTATAGTAGAGTTATTCAGGTAGTTGAAAGATGGTGATCATTGATTCATTGTGCTAATCCAGGATTACTCAAGTTTTGTAATTGGTATTAAGAATTTATTCCAGTCCAGATACCTCACCACAAGTTCAATTAGATATTTGGTTTCGGTGAGCTAACAAATTATGCTAACCTATTCTTTGGTAGAATATGGAATGAATTTTTTTTTTTCTTATTGTTACTATTTTTCATGATAAATATTTTTAGAAAATTTTCAATTGTTAGTTTTAATGGATCATTTAGTAGGCTTATTCCTGCTAAATCCAATCATCTGGAATATTACTATTTCTTATCGATACAATTATATTGATTATAATTTTGGAATAAAATTATGTTCCGGATAGCTGCATATTCCAAAAACTTTCGAAGTTAAAAAACAAAATATCATTAAAAGAATATCTTATGTTTGAATTTGTATTTTAATTTATTAGATAATAATGGCGGAACCTTCAAATTTTCTAACAAATTTTCAGCTGGAATTATTGTAGTAAAATCTTGTTTGGCAAATTCTTGATACGAATTTTTTGTAAAGTCGATCTCGGGATTCAGTTATGTCGGAAGACTCTTCTTATAAAAATATACCATTTATTCGAATCTATTTTCAAATGGAACAGCATATTCGAATTTTTACTGCTTGACAAATTCTCCTTCTATTTCCGAACTTCTATTATCCTTAATCACAGATCCAAAAACATTTTTGGGAGATTAAAATAACATCAAATGTAACTTTTATGCTTGCACTTATATTTTAATCATTATATCAATCTAGCAATTCCATCTTTCTGTATTCCAGATTATAGAAACGTTAAAATTTTTTTTTAATATGTACGAAGCCCTTTTAGCTCTCCCAGTGGATCTGATTCTAATTTCGGATTATATGTAATACTATAAGAAATACAGTATTTAAATTAATTTTGCTTTATTATTTATGGGTGTAATTTTACTTCGCTTTTCATCACGATAGATGCTAAGTTATATCAAAGCTGTCTGTGATCTAGCTATACATGCTGATCAAAGATTTGTAGACTGGATTCAAAATATTCCTGCAAAATTCTTGAGAAATGAAATCTGTGAATCGATCTCTGACTCAAATTGATCTTATAAATCGAAAGGCAAAACTTTCTATATGACCATAGAGTCCATTGGCAAATATAAATTAAAGTAAAAAAACATGATAAAATATTTAAATATTTATCATAAATTTAAATATTTTATCATGTATATATTTTTCAACTTATAGAGAATATCAGATATCATTTTCAAAGTACATAAGAATTCTTAATAAAGATAAAAAGAAATCTTCATAAGATAAAATTTATGTGAGATTTTTAAACGTGCAAATTTAATCACAATTTTGAATTAGTAAGACTGTGAAATGTATAATTAAATTATTATGTCATTTTTACTTAATTAAAAAATTCAAATTCTCCCAATTAAAAAGAATTCTTCATTATTTGATTAATCTTCATAAAAGTTTTATCAATAAGACATCAATTAGTAAAATTGTGCTTAAAAATTGCAAATTTAAGAAAATATATTTAAATACTATCTAAATATATTTTAGATAAACAATGATAAACATATATATGTTTTATTCTGATAGAATGTAAAGAAAAAACAAGTATGGAAAAGTATTTGTTTTCTTGAAATTTAGTATTCGTGTATATGGTAAATCTAGTAATTCCACAAATTAAAATATTTATATGAACTTAGTTTATTAGTATTTTCTAACAATTGTGATGAAATTAAAATAAAAAACAAGAAATTCTGGAAAGAACTAATCGGCATACTTTCCTTATATGTCAGCAATTTTAAAATGGTTGAAAGTATGAGACTTAAAAGTATGGCTTAGAGATCACTTTCAAAGCATGACCTCAATAAAAAGGTCAATTCAAATATTATTAAAAGGAATGTAGCCCACCGACATTTTGACAATATTGGTGATATTGTCTTCACGTTCAATTTTGGGAAAGTAGGCAAAAAATCATATGGTACAATCTATATTATTTTTTATGATTTACATAATCCATTTAATATTATAGAGGAAATGAAAAAGCAAAATGTATAGAAGTATCTTTTATCGGCACTACTATGAATAAAAGTAAAGACATGCGATTAAATTAATTATCTACTACAGTGAAATAAATTATGCTTGAAGAATAATTTCGGCATTTTCGAAATCTCTAAAATTTAGAGATCATAAATTTATTGTTCAAAACCAGGACGAATTATGCAGGTTAACAAATTAAGAAATCATTCGTAATGCAGCTTTTCTGCATTATTTTGCCTATAAATTAAATTTAATTTTGGATCAATCTTTTTCTCATAAGTAAAAATGCAGTATATTTTAAATTTAAATATAGAGATTCACTTTTTTAAAAATTCGAAACGAATTCGTAAATCAGATTTAAAATTGTAGACAAAACTATCAAAAAATTTGCTCATAAAAGAAAATTGTTAATAAACTACTTGTGCACAATCGTTTCGAATTTGAAGATTAATTAATTAATTATTTAGGAATATTTGAGAAGTTGATGTAAGATTTTTTAAATTCTGAATAAATAATACTAAATACTGTATTTTTCTATATTATAGTTATTATATAATATTTCTATAATATTTTTCTTTAAAAAATATAAATGATTAGTTTACCCGATTTTAAAATTAAGATATTTTTACATACGCCGGATTTGAGAGTTTACCGTAATTTCTTTCCATAAAATATTCCGATAATTCTATCTCGGATCAGTTACCGATAGTGTATTGTTTGTTTATTTTTTTTAGAGAGAGAACTACTATCCTACGTAATTAACGGAAGAATTTTGACAGTGGAAATAAAGTTTCCTTCGATAATATTGTATAATAAATTTTCATATTTTAAACTAATGGTAAATAATATTTTTAGTATCGAATTTATACGAACTATATTAAATATAAAATTTAAAAAGAAAGGTTGGTTCCGATGAAACGATTTCAAACTTTCGGAAAAGAATGGTGTCGTGTTAAATTTAAAATGTTTATTTCAAAATAAAATATTTCTTTGAAACATACGCCGGATTTGAGAGTTTACCGTGATTTCTTTCCATAAAATATTCCGATAATTCGTAACATACTATTCCGATAATTCTATCACGGATCAGTTACCGATAGTGTATTGTTTGTTTATTTTTTTTATCCTACGTAATTAACGGAAGAATTTTGACAGGGGAAATAGTTTCCTTCGATAACATTGTATAATAAATTTTCATATTCTTAAACTAATGGTAAATAATATTTTTAGTATCGAACTTATACGATTTTACCGTTTAATACACACTATATTAAATATAAAATTTAAAAAGAAAGACGAAACGATTTCAAAAGAATGGTGTCGTGTTAAATTTAAAATGTTTATTTCAAAATAAAATATTTCTTTGAAAAAATTCAAAGTCGACCGCAGTGGTCGGAAGATACAAAACATATTGGTAATAATTGCCTTGTTTTTAATTGTACATACATCTTAATATCGGAATTGGCATAAAGGCAGACATTTTGTGCTATTTACGAAATTCTAGTTTAAGAATATTTAGAGAAAATTCTCCAATTTTGGTAACCCTGGCGTAACATAGAATTTATAAGAGCGTCCTTTTTAATTATTAAAAGACCGAAGCAAAATTTTTTAAAATAATAATAATTATAAATTTCATCGCGTATATATATTATAATATATATTTATAACTTTGGATTTCGGAGGTAGAGATACGCTCACATATATATATTATAATATATATTTATAACTTTGGATTTCGGAGGTAGAGATAAAATAGGACAATAAAATTACTTATAAAAATTATCGACAGACTGATGTAAGAATTTTTTCCATTACGAATAAAATTCGTAATGGAATTTTTTGATTTTTGTTTCGAACAAAACAAAAAAGTAGTTATTTTCTTTATAATTACTGAGCTTCCTTTAAATTTTGCTTTCCCAAGATTTTCATCAATTGTTTAGACATATAATACGGGCGGTCGGACGATCCGTCGTTTCGTTCGCAGTCTTCCACTATTAAAAAAGAGAACAACTAATGAATAATTAATATCTTTTATGGCTAAATGTAGCGGAGTATGGTTAATTCGGCAGTATCCAGGTATAGGCTCTACCGGATTTCCATCAACCTATGGATTTTTTTTTATTTGAAAAAAGTTTTTAAAATCGTCTTTCCCAAGATTTTCATCAATTGTTTAGACATATAATACGGGCGGTCGGACGATCCGTCGTTTCGTTCGCAGTCTTCCACTATTAAAAAAGAGAACAACTAATGAATAATTAATATCTTTTATGGCTAAATGTAGCGGAGTATGGTTAATTCGGCAGTATCCGGGTATAGGCCCTACCGGATTTCCATCAACCTATGGATTTTTTTTTATTTGAAAAAAGTTTTTAAAATCGATAAAATATAATATTTTATCGATGGTAATTAATATTTTAGAGACGTCTGTGGGTACAAATAACTCTTGTCGAGAACTATCGGTCAAATCCACGTTGTTTTCGAGAAATATGCACGTTTTCGTAATTTTAACCGGGTGATGCTCTACCGGATTACAGATTTCCATCAACCTATGGATTTTTTTTATTTGAAAAAAGCTTTTAAAATCGATAAAATATAATGTTTTATCGATGGTAATTAATATTTTAGAGACGTCTGTGGGTACAAATAACTCTTGTCCAGAACTATCGGTTTCGAGAAATATGCACGTTTTCGTAATTTTGAATGGCCGATTCGTAATTTTAACCGGGTGACCAGAAAACGAGTCTTTTTCCAGCCATCAAATCTTTCTTCTAGCGATTTATAAAACGGTACATAACGAAATCAATACGATTTCCGTCATACCTTTTCCAATGGCGATTCTAAACTCGTATCGAATTATTCTTTTATTGGAAAACCAAAGTTTCGGTCCTTTACATTACTTTTATTGTTAATTTTATTTCGTTTTCTTATTTATGTATAATAATTAAAAATTTACGGGGGTACTACAGCCATCCCGATCTATATTCGGTACAATGTAACGACGACGTTTCTTAAACACCATACGAGAGAAAGAGAAAATTTCGTTAAAATAACTGAACTCCACTTTCTTAATTTTAGTATCCGAGCGGATGTTTAAATCAATGCAATTACAGTGCTGGAGTACTAAAATTGGAATTAATCAGTCGGGGATCTTGACAGACTGGAATAAAAACAAAACTGCCACAGAAAGATACTTTATATTATCCGCTGGGAAAGGTGCAATGACTAGTGAGAATTTCATTGAAGGTTCTGCGGAAAAATAAGTTTGGAAACCCATGCAAAGCCTATATTTGGCCAGATAGAAATAAAAACGAGTCATTATAACATTTCAAACACAATTTTTTATTTTATAGATATAGGGCCTACTGGATACTTTCCGCCGAACTTTTCGGACTTCAACAACTTCTTGTCTGAATCGGCTTATTAAAGTGCACCTGAGTACGCAGATTATTGCTCGCTAATTTAGTCATTGCCAGTAATATTATATCCCTAATTTGTTACATTAATATTTATTATGTTATCTAATGTATTTATAAAACATAAAAGTAAAAGATAATCAACGAAATAGTGTCCTGTCGTATAAATTTAAAACCCATTCAATGCACCTTCCTACCCCCGTTGCTAAGCGACTGCCACGTTATACTTACACCGATCTACTGCTGGAGTAATTACGCGATCCGTTTTTGCATATTGTAGGAAAGCCCAACCGTTTCCGCTAATGTTCGGATCTTTCTGCAATCAACTGTACATATAATTATTTTTTCATATCAATTTTCTATTTAAAATAGAAAGCAAAGTTGACTACATACTCGTATTTTCGGCTTGTTATTTTTAAAATCGTATAAAATTGTTATATATGGCGTTTATGTACGCGAACTTACTACAGCTTTATTGAGTGACAACGACCGACGGCCTATCTTGGTCACGTGATATTTCGAAAAGGCCTCCGCGCCGTGGCCTGTCTTTCTCGGTAGCTACGGTAACAACATAGCAATGAGGCCGCTGAGGTAGCAATGCTTATAATGGTAAAATGTAGTTTGGATTGATTTCTTTCTTTTATGGAGGCGAAGAATCAGTGAAACACGAAAAAGAAAAGGTAAAATATTCTGATCATATTATTATTCAAAAAATATAATTATTAAATAAGAAATATGCCACATAATTGCAATCAATTGGAATGCCGGAACTGAATACATAAAAGCACTCATTAATAATTTCAATAGTTTCGCCAGTTTCTTCGTCTTTTAAATGAAATCGCAAAGCAGGAGAAGTTTTATGGGAAAATAATTTTACAGCAATGGCGATCTTGGCCTTGTAAATTAATGTGAAATTTCGTAATATGGAAACCAATACTGATTTTATTTGATGTATTATCTAATAGTTCTTCGATTAATTCTTTTATAATTTTCCGCCCTATGGATAATGTCATGTCATTATAAAGAAAATGATTTTTCAAAAGTTTAATCAGATGTGGAAAATCAGGAAATACATATATTTTATCAATGCTTGATGTAGGATTTTGAAAACTAGATTTTATGTAATTGACATCTATAGATTACCATACCCCGATGTTCTTCCCTCCTAGATTAGATGCACAAGTCACAACTTTTAAATTACAAGCGGATAATTTTGATTATTTGAATTAACATTTCATTTGTCATAGGTGAGTCACAATCACCTATCGTACCTATCTACGTGAAATACATAATAGAAAAACAGATCAACTAAAAATGTGTTGGCAAAATCTCAAAAGACGATCAAAACAGTCAATAGCAGCAAATAAACGCTTAAGATTTCAGACCGGAGGAGGAATATCTTCCGATAAAGTAATCCCAATTGACGACATAACTACTAAAGTAATTGGGATTGTTCCAGAGCAATTCCAGTTATGAATGTTGTAATGCTGTGTCTTGAAATAAACAACCGGCAGATCTAAGTCCAATCTGTTTCCATCTGTCAAGCCAATCAATAAATTTGATAAAAATTCTAAGCTGTCATAATTTTAGTTAAAGGATTTTGAAAATTATCATTTAATCTTTCGCCTTTAAGCGGTGTTTTCACATTGACAATATGCCATCCGATTAAAATAAATTTTAAAAATTCAACAGTGCCTTGATAAAATAGTAAGTTATGCTTTGGACCCATCACAGAGAAAGTTGATATTACATGCTCATTAAATGGTCGGTTGATCGAAATGTACATTTTGTCGTTCAAGTTATGTAGGATTTAGTGTTTTTAACGTTAGTCCATAACCATGCTTTATCAGTTTGTCTGATTCAAGTACATGCAATTTTTTTAAACATGCAAATGAAGCAACTTGGATTTCTTCATTTTTAGCATCATATGATGAAAAATAAAATGTCTGAAATGCAATGGTTTGATTAAACCACTTATTTCGGATATATTTAAAAATGTGTACTGGATCTATTATGAAGAACATAGGTCGTGAAGAATCAGCAGGATTTGGATACACAGTACTCAACTTTGATGGTGAAGTAAAATATAATGTACATTTTCTTTTTATGCCTTTTATTTTTATTGCCTCTTTTTATTGTCAATTACCACCTCAACAACATTATAACCAATTTTTTTCCAATCCCATTATGATTTTTTTTAACTTCGTGCAGTGTTTCAGCTGTGAGGATTTTTACTGGGAGTATGTGAACTATATCTTTAAATGGTGAAAGTGTACTTTGAATCATGAAAACATGAGCACTTGTTCCACATCATGAGTGTTATTTGAAAACTCAACAAGTGACCCTCCTCTATAATCTAAAAATAGCTTTAAAAGTACTTCATCGAGCATCAATGTAACTGCTTTTTCTTCATCTGTGTATGGTAATCTTTGTTTAGCATACGACAGAAAGTTGCTATCTATCTTTTCCAAAGGTTGCATATTCATATATTTAGAACATAATCTGCGAATGTTGCTTGGATGGGGAAGAAAAAATTGATTACAATTTTGGACAGATTTGCAGGCATGTGTTGATATAGAAAAAAATGATATAATAATAGTTTCAATAGAATATCCGATAGCATTCTTTTTACAGTTTATGTCTGATAGCTTTTCCCTAAGAAATTCCAGAACCTTATTATGGTCTGATATGTTAGAATCACTTGAGAAAAAGTTATCTTCTATAACAAATTTTTGTTGAAATATTATTTTGGTCATGCTTTTAAAGTTGTAATGAAATTATTAGCAACATTCTCTTGGCTTTCAGAATCTTACAAAAATTACATTTGTGATCTTTTAAAACACATAAGCACAATAACAACTAATATTTATACCACTAATGTTAACCAGCAATATTTCTCATATTCAATTGGCAAAAATATGATATTCAATGAAAATTCCATTTGAAACGATTTCAGTGTCACTAACAAAATCAGTCAGATTTAAATTTTAAATAAATGGTAAACTAAAAATATTTACGAATATTTAGGATTTTTTTACATTATATATAACTTTTTCCAGAATATCTTATAAATTTGGTTGAAATTAAATTAAATAAATTCATCTTTTGGTAAAAATCATCACACTATATTTTTGGCAATAATTAAATCTATTTATGATAATTCATATTTTTACAATAATATAAAATTAACTAGCGAGATAATCAGATATCAAGGTAAAAAGAGGTATCAGGTAATAATTTTTTAATTTTTTTTTTAAACTTAAAACAACTGCTTATCTTCTCATTTATAAGGCAATAAAAAACCATAAGCACTAAAAGCAGTAAATAAAACAGTTTTATTCCATTAACAAAAACGTTTTCGATATAATCATATATCTTCCTCAGTTGCACATAACAAATACAGAATCGAATAACATTTGAACTGTTCTCGAAATTCGAATTCAAGAATACATTATACAACAAATTCAAAAACATAAGTTAAGAAAATTATGACTAATAATTATAATAAAATATAATAACTTATAGAACAACTATTTATAGAACAACAGAAAAAATATATATTAGCTTATAAATTAACATTAAAAACATTAAAAATGAAGCCTATACAACATATAACACGATTGGAATATATCATTTATAATATCCATCCAAAAAAAATTTTTCATCTTTTATTCCATGGCATATTAGGAGCATTTTCATCATCATTATTTTTGAAACTGTTAGCTACTGATTATAATTATTTATTTGAAACTTGTACTAGTGAAAGGTAAGTCAGAATTTTAGATATTAATAAGATGATAATTTTTTATAATAAATTTAATATATGTGGCATTACATAATATACAGGCAATTCCCTATATACATAATCTGACATTCATAGATTCCTACTTATGTAGGATTATTTTTAGATAATGAGCTGGGCCCAAACCCAGATCCCTCCAGAAAAATTGGAGATGTGGGATTCAGAATTGAATCCAGATCCTCCAAAATGGTAAGTGATTGTTTTACTATTTGACTTATGTGCCTATTCTTTAATATAACTTATTTTTAGTGTTACATCATTGGGACGCAATAGTACTGTATAACATATGCTCCAACATATGTATGTTTTGCTGAATGATCTACCTATTTAACTTAGGGATTGCCTGTATTGTTAAAATCAATTTTGTTTTACTAATTTAATTATTAAATAAAATAAATTTCACATACCAACAAATACAAAACTCTAAAAACTTTAAAAATATTTCTGTTTAGATCTATTTGAAAACCATCTTCAGTTATAATCAAAAATAAAGTTATTTAGAAGCTTAAATCAAAAAATGACTTTTTTTGACTGATTTAATTCGTTATATTCCATGCAGAACATAAGGTATCCACAAATTTTCTCTATCAGATATGATTTATAGTCAGACTTTTTGTTTCTCCTCAAAACTTCTTGAAAAATCCTTACAGAAAAGTTTTATTAAGAACAATAATATTTTCGACCTTTCATAAGGTCATCATTAGCTACATAGATTTTAATCTAGAAAATCATTAATAGAATCATTACTGATACAGTGCTCAGTTTCTCATTACAGAACAAATGAAAAAATATAGGATTAAAAATTTATAGTACACTTAATAACGTATACATAATAACATTCATAATAAAATATACATAATAAAAAATTAAGGTTGATACAAAAAACAGGCTATTTTTTACAATAAAAAAATAAAAATACAGTGAAACCTGTTAGTGACCACCCCTTGGGATCAATTTGACTGGTCACTTTTCACGGTGGTCACTATACAGGACAGTGATCCTCCCCTTCCTCCAAAAGAAAAAACTACTTTTAATCATAAAAAAATTGAAAATAAAAGCTCCTACAGTTTCTTAAGTTATTGCATACTGAATGCTAAAAAGAAAAATTACATATTAATGAAAATTGCATTTTAAAATAAAAACCCATTTTTATTTTGCACTTCATAACACTCGAGGTTCTAAGCTTTTCACTTATTAATGCTATGGACTTGTCTTGCTGACTCCAAACTTCTCAGCAGTTATTCTTTGTGTACTATGTACTAAGAAATTAATCAGTTCCAATTTTTGTTGTAATTGAACTTTTTAGGTTTTGACTGAATAGGAGGCATTTTTTTCACTACATGAATAAACTGTGAACAAAGTAATCCAAACTGCAAATTTATATTAATTAAAATCATCAACTTGTAGTAAAGCAATAATGACGACATATATCATCTTCTAATGAAGTCTTATAGCAAGCATATACCGTACTACAATTAATACTAACTTGTATATCTGCATTTAACATAGTCAAACCTAAATTAAAATACTGTATAAAGATGCATATACAGTAGTATTATGATATTTACTTTTTAATATATCTGTTTAACAGGATATTTTATCATAACAGAAAAATTCTAAGGAAAATACAGTAATTCTTTCATGAAATTAATCTTCTTGGTCACTTTAGCAGGTTAAAATTCCTTAAAACTATGTGAGTGGTCACTATATACATTAGGTGGTCAGGTGGTCACTATACAGAACAAAAATAGCATTACATTTTATGGGAAATAAACCAGCTTTTGAAATATGATCCCTTTTGCCAGGTGGTCACTGTGCCAAGGTGATCATTTTAACAGGTTTCACTGTATATGTAAAATAAAAATAAAATAAATGGAGTTACAATAAAAAGTTAAAATTTTGACAATAAATTGAAATATTGTATTAAAGACTAAATTAATTGGAAATTGATTAAGTGTAAAAATAAGTGTGTCACTTAATTGGAAATAGTGTAAAAATAAATCATATCATCCAATCAACCTGACATCATTCTTATCGAAGACTATGGAAAGGCTGATGGATAGATTTATTAAATAACTAAAATAATATTCTTTTGGTGAATATTTATGTTCTATTATAAGTGAAGATGGTTGAAAATGTTAATTGAAAATGTTTCTTGATAAAAATCTTTAGAATGGAACTAATATATAGTGTTTTTTTCATTCATTTTACATTGTACAATAATCAGTTAGTTTGTGTGTTTAAATTTTTAATATTAACAGAAAAGAAATTACTTTCTTGGTATATTGGACTAATGACTAAATTTTTTTGTTTTCCCATTTATAATCAATAGCCCATTGTACCAATAAAATTAAAGTACAATGGTACCTTGGTTAACAACGGCTCGGATAACGACATACTTGGTTAACGACGAGTGGCTCTAAGAAAAAAATGTCTTGGTTAACGATGCAGGCTTTAGTTAATGACTCCTGATTATGTGAACTTCCGACAAAACAGAGCTCTGTAAAACAGCTCGTCATTGCATCACGTGATTTGTTAGCTCAGTTCTTAATCGTAATTTTTTTTATCATGATTAATTCAAATCTGACAATATCATTATTAAAATTAATAAAATTATAACTATGTAAAAATATATTTAAGTAAATGATAATTAAATAATTTGTTTTCTTTACTATATGTTCATTAATTAAAAATAGACGTGCAACAGTTCGCTAGTTTTTAGTTTCTTAAAGATGATTTCTAGAGGATTATTATTTTAAATTCTGCAAACAAAGTCTGATTCTATTGTTTGTTTGTGTTACATATTAGTTGACACCTGCAAGTGTTATGACGTCGCAGTTTTGGATTCCATTAGAAGAAAAAAAATGTCTGTCCGAGATCCTACAGTTCATATAGATAATAAATCGGTGAGCACGTGTCACTGTTTGTTCACCATCAAAATGCAAAATCAAATCTCATCTGTATAATAATCATTGAATCCATAAGCTGCTAATCAGTGTTCACCGGTTCGTTTGTCAAAAAACTCCAAAGTGAGCCTAATTGTCCTTCTGGTGAAGATTGATAATTAAAAACTGTTTTCATGAACATTTTATTAATGTTAATTTTTTTTGTAGCAAATATAATAAATAAGTGGTATTTTCCATATTTTTAGAACATTTAAATGAGTTTTATCTGCATTTTTAATATTTACAATGGTTGTGGGGAGGAGCCAGAACAAATTAATCAATTTTCAATTAAATTTATGGGGAATCACGCCTTGGATAACGACGGTTTTGGTTAATGACGGTAATTCTGGAACGGATTACCATCATTAACCAAGGTACCACTGTAGTCTTTTTTTCTGTTAATGTAAAAATTGGCACAAAGTTATTTTAAAAACTTTCAGTTTGTTTATGATGATGGATATATTATCTGATAGGATCATTGATGTGATATTTAAGAGAATCTAAATTTATATTGAATTATTATAAGAGAAGTATTAATTAATATTTGCAATTATCATCTGAATTAATCTGGATATAGCCCAAGATGTTAATTATTATTATAATAATTCTTGTAAAAATAGTTTTATTCAATAATTTATACTTATTTGAGGATTTCTCAATCTTTTTATCATACTTTTAATTACAGAATTCATTTAAATTAATATGATAAATTTACAAGACCTAAAATTTAAATATTTACATCTTATTTTAATATAAAAAGTGTTAAGAAAATTGAGAAGTTTATTTTATGAGTTTATAAAAAATTAATTTACTAATTATTAAATAATTTTAGTAAATTGATTGGGAAATCTTTTAAAATTTTAATAATTTTAAGAAAAATTTATTAAAAATAGTCATATTAAATATTTGAATTATTTCAGCAATTATATATGCTTTTACAATGAAAAACATTTATTTGTTATCCTACATGGATTATGTATAGGATGTCTGTACAGTTTCAAATATTTTCTACATTGGAATTATGTGGAGTTTCCAATTATACAAGTAAGCAAAATCATAAGAATTTCAAAATATTCTTTAAATTTATTTCTAATATTTAGTTTTCTGAATTCCATAAATCTGAATAAACATAAAAAATTTTTATATGAAAAATTTTGAAAATCATATAACTTAGTGCATAGTGTAATGTCAAAATTTTATACAATATCACAAAAATAGTTATGTAATTGCTATAATGAGAGTTAACACTTTCCTGGCACTTTGACACATATGATACAGCAAATTGTCAATTTTGTACATCCAAATGCAGAGTGGTTGGTGTTAGGGGTTCATCATCAAGACTATTAAATTTAATAATTTATCAATAATCCAAATTTTGACAAAAGAGTTTTTCTTTATCTTTGAGCATGCATGGAATGTTCTTGGAAAATGAATTTTTACTACTAATTCTTCTTCTCAGAAAGATTGTCGAGCTTAAGAATGCTCTTTTGCATGACTTGTTGCTAATATACTAAAAACATTTTTGTCAATTCTGTGACTAATATGAGAAAATGCTGTGAGGCCTGGATTGTCAATCAAAAGGATCGTGTTTTGTATTAAGATTAATTATCATGATTTTTCCTATTAATTATTCTGTAATAGATTTTAAAATAGCCATTTTAAAATCTAATTCAATTTTTTAAAATCAAACTAAAATATTTTAACTTGTATATTTATATTTGAGTAAAATAATAATCAAGCTCATGAAATTTCAATAAATTCCATTTTTGATTTTTTATATCTTACATCTGGTGTTTGTAACTTGTCCATTTTCCTTCAGTTTTTGTCTATGCATGTGTAATTCAAATCTAATCTCAAATATAAGATATAATCTCCCTAATTACTATAGGGTGATGTGACTATGTTTCACCCTATAATAATTGAAATATATGGGCAAAATGATACTTTTGTACAGTTTATTGTAAACTTATTCATAAAGTCTATATATAAATCCCAGAGTTTATGCCTGGTGAATTGAACAGTGTTCCTTTAACTTCCAGCCCAATTAGGATGTTAGTATCCTGTGTTAGGCTCTAAAAGTATATGTGGCCAGAAATATCCCCTTATGATTTGGCATTTTAATTCATACTAATATAATTCATAAATTGATGTAAACTAATTAAATTTTTTTTATTACTAGCAAAGGTGCTAGCATCCTAATGACATAACTGTATTATATACCTGAAATTCACAAACAATAGCATCTTTGCTAATATATAATTAATATATATATATACATACATAAGTATTCCTTGACTTATGACTGCCTCAACTTACAATGATTCATAGTTACAACAGGAATGCAACATATCAGTAAATTCTGTGATTGGTGAATGCAAGTTCATGGGTTTGAGTCTCACACTCAATTATTTGATATAGGGAAAGCATCCTTTTTTGTGTTTGGTTCATATTGTTTTGTTTTTATGTTTATTAAGATAATGTATAATGAACTAAAACTAAAAATTTAGTTGTGAAAAATTTATAAATTTTGGGCATTTCTGACTTAAAGTTTGGTTTGAACTCTATCATAAGTTGAGGACTGCCTATATATATATACATATATATATTATAATAATAATAATAAAATAAAAAACCTAGTTGTCACTTTTATCTGTCCTAAATCAATTTCATATTGAATTTTGCAATTTAATTAATGCAATTTTTTAAAATTTGTCTTTTAATAATTTTCTTAATAAAAGAAATACTTACTTCTGCCCAAAAACAGACAATAAGAGAAGATCCTGTTAACACCAATGGATAAAATGCTCTTGTCATTCCTGATGCCCAATGAAGATCAGAGTTTTCCTATTTAAAATAACACAAAATATAAACATATATCTTGTGAAACGAATAAGTTTAAAGTATCAAGCTCAAAATAGATGGAAAAATAATTACTAACCAAACAAACACAACCAAACATCCGCCAGGGGAAGTTTGGCTGTGTTCGTTTGGTTAGTTTGAAATGGTTAATCCTCTGTTTAAAGTTTGATTTGAGGGAAAAATAATTAAAATACATTTAATTAGAAGTATTTTCAATCTTATTAAGACTTCTTCAGCTTTTTATAAAACATAAAAGAGAAAGCTTTAGAACATATTCCAACAGAATGTTACATTGATACTGTGACAATAGCTAGCTTTGATATGATAACATGATATGATACTAAATATATATCATCAACATCTATATATCTGATGAATAATAACAACACTTGCCAGATATGTAGACGATGTTTCTATTTATATGGAAAGGTGAAGACGTATCTTGTAATATTATAGATCTGTCAGGCCACACTACGCTTGCTTGTAACTCTTAGTCAGTGCTCTGAAACATTTAAATAGACTTCTTAGATGTTTTAATCACTATAACTAACTCTACCTTTGACTTGCAGATTTACAGAAAGTTTTTCACTGATCTTTATTTCAGTATGGTCTTCTGATCTTCTGGTTTATAAGAAAGCAGCAATCAGATCTCTCCTAAAAAGAGTCATTATGCATTCATTGTACCACCATAAAAGAGTCATATTTAGGCAAACCTAATGTTATAACAACAATCCTTCTAATGTACACACTACTTTTAATCTTCAGTCTTCCTTTATAAGGTGACAAAATATCTTACCATCCTTCCTTCAATTCCATAAAATCAAAGTTAAAAAAATAAGCAGATATGTTGCTTTCTTATAGCAGATAAAAGATAGTATATGATATCTTATATAATGATAAGGCTAAGCCATCACATTTTGCCTGTTTGGGGATCTATCTTATTCTGGCTTTTAATGAGGATCTTGAAGAACAGAGGTATATATCATAAATACAATGAGAAGCTTAAACACACACATTAATGAACATAAAAGAGACACTGTCACTGGAAGAATTACTGCTGCTCTTGTAAGAAGATTTTAAAGACCTCCCCTTCATATCAATTGGACTCAAGCTAAAATCACTGCCATGTTAGATCCCTGGAAGAACTAATGATATTTTATTTTAGGCTAGTTTAAGCAATATATATGGCAGCAATTAATTCAGAGTCCATCATGGACTGATCAAAATCCATGGCTTGATACCTGCAGTAAAATGTAGAGACCAATTGATAGCTTTATCATACTAAGGCAAAGATTAATGCAGTTACTTGCAACTTCAACTTCTCATAGCCACTGATATGCACTTAGCCAAATATACTTCTGCTCATTATGATAATACTCCTGGGATAATACTGCTGCCATAGCTTAATGTTATGCACATTTCCAGATAATACTTGTAATATTAAGACTATACCTTAGCCTCAATACTAACATACTATGTTTTTATTGGTTTTATTATTTTTCTGTTTTTTTACACACATTTTGTATCTATTTCATGTATATAATATATTTAGCATCATATCTTATCATATTGTAGCTAGCCATTGTCACAGTAATGACCTAGCATTCTGTTGGAATGTATTTATGTTTTGTAAAAAGCTGAAGAGGACTTAATAAGATTAAAACATATTTAATTAGAAGTACTTTAAATCATTTTTCTCACTATTTTGAACTTGACACTTTAAAATTTATATAAAAATAAATTTAATAAATTTCAAAAAGGAATTTTAATTTTAATATTTTATTAATTGATTTGTTAAGATAGAGTTTAATAAATATAACTCACTTACAATATAAACTTAAGTTTTATTTTAATGCCTATACAGTAATTTAGTGTCCATTCTTTTTTCTTTAAATTAATACCAAAAAATTAATATTTTTTATCATTTTTTAAAAGATAATCAGTATCACAGTATTATAAAATGTAATCTATTCAAGCTATTTTTGAATGCACATTAAACTATTTTAGTACAGTCACAAAAAATAATTTCATATATAAATAGAAGAAAGAGTTTAAGGAAATTATAGGAATTTAACATAACTATATTTACCATTTTCTATAAATAGGAATATGTTTACCTATTTATAGAAAAGGTGGATATAGCTATGTTAAATTCTTATTTATCGTATTTAGTTTTCATCCTATTTAGATATTTTTATTCTATTATAAAAATCTAACTCATTCTTCAAATATTGGTCAGAAAATAAAACTCAAAGTAATAATATTTTTTGTTATTTTATTTTCTTTGAATTGTTTAATTAACAGCAAATTTGTATTTCTAGCACTTAGGTAGGATACTGATAAGAAAATATTTTATTAATTGCAAATTACAGTCAGTATATAAATACAAACATTTCTGTCAATTTGACCTTCATTAGCTGTACATATACTACTTATATATATTATATAAGGCTTAAATAATATTTTTAAACTGACACTTTCACGATCATACCCAGTCATATACCTTCCTCCTATTCTCAGTCAGAACAGATACATCCATTTTTAGCTTCCAAAATGCAGGTTCAAATTGACAGTCTTTATAACCGATCAACTTCCTGTAAACTCGGCTCCTGATGAATATCTTTTTGCAACCAACTGTACCTCCAGGGTATGTGAAAGTTCTTAGACATACAAATCTTATATTTTTATTATCTATTTTTTGCTTCTATATTTTTATCTCAGTTTACAAGATTTCACATGTCTGTAATTGTGAAATGCCTTTATAATTTATTCATGTTCAAATAAAATATAACTGCTTCCAAATTGTATTTGCTTGAAAGGGAATATACCAGTATTACTAAACTTTTAAGAGAGGTATGCTGATATTGAAAGTTTGGGAGACATTGCTATAAACAAATCTTATATATTATTGCAGTAATGTCCAGCTTTTAATAACCTGCTGAACTACTGAACAATTTTAGAAAGAAAATCTTGGCATTAATGCAATTTTTTTTTAATTTGATCTAAATGAAATGCTTTTGTTTTGATACACTCTAGATCAGGGGTGAGCAACCTTTTTAATCAACGAGCCAATTTAAATTTAAAAATTTTTTTGCGGGCCGCACATAAAGTAACACTCATTAATAATTTACAAAACTTTATTTATAATAAACATTAGAATAAAAAAATATAAAATTTAAAAAAAGTAAAGATTTCATATACAAATTTTAATGCAAAATAAAAACAAACAAGAAAAGAACAGAAAAACGAATTTTCTTGAAATTTTTAATGAGAAATTTGGCACTGTTTATTCGATACGAGCTGATCAATATCAGCCGGAATTGATGAGGTAGCTACACGTACGCAGCTTTCTAATCGTGCATCACTCAGTCTTGATCGGTGGTCATTTTTGATTAATTTCATGGTTGAAAATAATTGTTCGCAAACATACGTACTTCCGAACAGAGACATCATTTGCTTTGCATTTTTCGTCAAAAGCGGAAATTTCTCAGGGCTCACATAAGATTTATAAAAATTTTCGATGTTTACTGAGAAAAATACATTTTTTAAATCGGTATTATTCTGCATGTCAATCACTTCCATTTGAAAGTCTTCGGGAACTGTATCCACATCGATATTAAATGGCGAGGAAAACATTTTCATGGAAACCGCTGTCTTCTCAGCTTTGAACATTTGGAATCGTAATTGAAATTCGTTGATTAAAATGTCTATATATTGTGCGTATTTTTGAGAAGTAGTAACGTTTTCTTTTTCTAAATGTGGAAAGTGAGACACATTATTCTGCAAAAGATGCTGTTTCCACAATTTTAATTTGCGCTCAAAGCCCTGAATTTTATCATACAAATTGTGAATAAACTGTCCTTTGCCTTGAAGTTCCACATTAAGATCATTGAGATGCTGAGTCATGTCGATAAGAAACCCAAAATCGCACATCCATTCTTTATTACCAAAATGAGGAAAGGCATATCCCTTCATATCCAAGAACAATTGTATTTCGCTTTTTAAGTTGTATACTCTTTTTAGCATTGCACCTCTACTAAGCCAACGTACTTCGGTATTAAAAACCACGTCGCCATATTCAGTTTCTAAATCTTTCAGGAATTCTTTAAATTCACGGTGATTTAACGCGCGCGACTTTATAAAATTGATTAGTTTAATTATTGGTACTGTGACATTTGGCAAACTCAATCTTTTCGCACACAAATTTTCCTGGTGAATTATGCAGTGGTTAACGAATATTTCCCTTCCTGTGACCTTCTTAATGTCTTGAAATAGCCTTCCCGATACTCCTACCTCCATGCTTGACATTGCTCGTGCTCCATCTGTCGATATACCAATAATCTTTTCTAATGAAATTGAAAAATTTTCCAACACAGACTTTAGTTCATCGTACAGGTCTTTGCCGGTTGTAGTCCCTTGCATTGGAATCAGTGAACACAATTCTTCGGTAATATTAAATTTGGTGTCAATACCACGTAAAAATATAGCCAGTTGTGCTGTATCGCTAATATCGCAACTCTCATCAAGTGCCAAAGAACAGTATTCGAATTTTGCAATGCGTTCACGAAGCGTTGTTGCTATGTTCTCGGACAAGTCTTCAATTCTCCTTGCAATGGTGAATCTTGATAAACTAATGTTTGAAATAATATTTATTTTATCAGGAAATGCTATTTCTGCAACAGCAGTCAGACATTCTTTTATCATCTCTCCATCCGCAAAGGGTTTCATTTTTTTTGCCAGTATTTGACTGACAACAAAACTAGCCTTTACTGCCGTATTTGATAAAATAGCTTGATTTTTAAAAATGGCCTGTTGTTTTCCCAAGTTTTTCTCCATTTCATTAAACTTATCTATCCGGAGTTGTCCTGTTAAGTTTTTATATTGTTGTTCATGTTTTGTATCGTAATGCCTTTTTATGTTATATTCTTTTAATGTCGACACAGTCTCTGAGCATATTAAGCATACAGCTTTATCTTTGACGAAAGCGAAAAAATAATCAAATTTCCACTTTTCTTGGAAATGCCTGTGCTCATCCGCAACCTTCCGTTTTTTTGTTTGTTTTTCCGACATGCTATTATGGATTAAAAATTTGAAAGTTAAAAAAATTTGTAGGAAAACTTAATTTTGAATAAAAAAACTCTAATATTACCTTTTTGACAATAATATTGCACTCACGCCTTTCAAGAAACACAAGAATTGCTAAAATTGCTAGTTAACAGCTTACCAGTCTGACGGATTGTGTGACAGAAGCAAACACAAACAAGCACAGACGCGGCGTGTTCGTATTGCATGTTTGAACAAGTCGCCGACAAGTGAGTAACTCGTCACAAAAAATGGTTTCGGTTTAGCATGTACTACCATTTTATTATAATTAATTTTATAACAATATATTGATGGGAGAAAGTCGATAAAATAAATTCAATTTTAGAAATGCTTGGCGGGCTGCATAAACATGTTTAACGGGCCGCGTGTTGCTCATCCCTGCTCTAGATCATACTTATGGTATCTTTGCATGTTGGATGATGAATTTATATTAATTTTATCATTTGTTTTAAAAAATAAATAAAATGAATAAATTTACACAATATTCATTTTTGATCAAAAATATTAATTTAATAAAATAATATATTTTAAAAATTGTAACTTTAAAAATTTGGATAGTAATAGCACTATATAAATGGAATAAACAGCAGACATTGTATACTACATACAAATTATTTTTACAGATATGGTTAATGTTTAATAATACTCTTAGAATTTGTATTATTAAAAAATTAATAGAAAATTCTTATTATAGTTAAGAATAATTCAATTTCAACTATTTTACTTTATGCATTTTATAAAAATTTTATATTACTTACAGGTGAAGAAAAATAAAATCCTCTTGTCCCTGTTGCTAAGCATATTAAAACATATAATAATTTCTCTTTAGTAACTCTACATGCTTTTAATAATGATGGTGATTTCAAACGACTAAATTCTGCTTTTATGGAAAGAATCTGAAATATAAATAAAATATAATTAATTTATCATTAATATATTACTTCTGTATTTTTTGTATAAAAATTATCTAAAAAATGTCTCTACCAGAGATTATTTTAACTCTTTCTTATGATACATTACAATGAATCAGCTATATTTTCGTAAATATTCAATTGGTAAAAAGTTTTAATAATTTTGAATATTGTTATTCAATTGGTAAGTTATTCCAGACAGTTACTGATTTTCACAAATTGAATTTGTAAAATTGAAAGAATATCTACAAATTTAATTTTGTGCAAGATAAAATTTAATGTAATAATCTTTATAAAAAAATTGTTATAAAGATTTATTACATTAAATTTTGTAAAACAACAAAATATAAAATCGTAAAAGAAAGTTTGTGAAATTAAAATAAATTTTTGAAATAATTTGACAATATGGGCCGATTGTTTAAACGGGTTCTAGACTTCGGCCGTGGTCTGAACCACGGTTTTATAAAATTTGCATTGCATAAACGAAGCGTCTTAGCAGACGTGGCTCAGACGAGGTCTAGAAAACCAGTTTCTAAAGTCTATTTCTAGACCAGCCACTAGCCAGGTTTAGAATCTAGACCACGTCTTCTTGCACATGCGTTAAATTTTCATAGTTTGTAGAATTCTTCATATTTAATTTGTATTATTACTGAGTGAAATATCATTTATAGAATATATTAAATGTTTTAAGTGTAATTTAAAACATTCTTCATTTCTTCACTTCGAACTTTCGCATATTACTGACGTCATCCATAGAGCCCGAGATACTGATTGACTGAAAATTTTCAAACGCCGAGGGCGCATAGGAATTGTAGTAACAGCCAAGTTTTAGCCGTAGACCGTATAGTCAAGGTCTCTGCAATGCTTTTAAAACCGCGATTTATCTGAATGCCGTCTAGACCCGGTTTTTGCTGTAAACCGTGGACTATAGAAACTCCATTTAAACAAATCGGCCCTATGTTCTTGTTTAAAGAAGTTAAAAATTTAAAAATCTGATTGCAAAAACAATATAAATATTTAAAACAGCTAATAATCAAATTCAAGAATTAATATTAGAAATTAACTATTATATATATAAAAATTATTAAAAAAATAACTAAAAAGTTCTTTATCAATTAAATCAAATAATCAATCTCATGTTATTTGAATAATGTGATTAAACATGAAAATAAAAAAAATCTGATCTGACTTCAATCATGTGATAAATTTGAAGATTATATCTGATTTCAAGCATGTCTAATAAAAAGCATTTATCATTCTATCACAAGGCAAAATATGATAAATTTGAAGGGTATCTGATCCAATTTTGATCATATATGATAGAAATTTCATGTCTAATAAAAAGCATTTATCATTCTATCACAAAGCAAAATATGATAAATTTGAAGGGTATCTGATCCAATTTTGATCATATATGATAGAAATTTCATGGCATACTATTGCAATGCAAAAATATGTTAAACTTGAGAGGAGCCTTCTTAGATATATAATAAAATCTGAAGGGACCTCATCTAATTTCAATCATACAATGTGAAAATATGTTAAATTTGAGAGGGGGTACCTTAGATATATGATAAAATTTGAAGGGACACCCTATATAGCTTTATGTGGTAAACTCTCTGGAATGTTTTGTCATGTTATTCTAAGGGAATTAGGCTTAACAATGGTTGCAGATGTGCCCACTTGATAACTACTTATGTTACAGTAGTAAAAAAAAGTTATTGCATCATCCTATAAATTTATCAGAGTTTAGAAATACATGCAAATTATTTCATCAAAAACAAACTATTGCATCATTCACTCACTATGAGTATTTAAGCCATTGAATGGGAACCAACTGCTGGGAGTATGAGACTTGATCTTTAAAAGTTTAGTAAATTCAAGCTGCTGATATATTTGGAAGTCATACTGACAACTAATATAAGGAATGGTGATTATTATTTCGACAGTCAAGTGAAGGGGATATAGGACCATATATTGAAATATATTAAAAAGATTTTAACAAGTTCTATATTCAAGGACGATTTTCTAAATTATCAAACTTATTAATCAAAAAGATCACATTGACAATTATCAAGAAAAAAACTTGAATTTTATGGTGATGCCATTAATCAATTCGCTAAAAGGAAAAAGGTAGTTGCGTTGTGTTTTCAAATAATAAATGGAAAATCTTTAAATAAATATTAATCTGTTAAGTGTATTTAAATAAAATATAAAAAAAATTATTTTAAATTGTTCTATCTCCTTTTCAAAGAAAAGAATAAAATTGTTTTCCATCTTTAAATCTCATTGAACGTTTCTCATTATAGAAACATCTGGATTAAATGAATTTGAATATATCCTTTCATCAGAAATAATTTTCCATTTTTATTATAACGAAATGGAGAATAAACAACCTACAGAAGAAACTATATTATAGAATAGACTATATAACAAATAAGGTAGAATACAAAATTATTTTCGAAGGAAAAAATATTTCCTGTTTATCTTAAAAAGTTCATAAATTTTAATAGAAAGAAAAACGTAAATATAAAAAAAAATCGCCAACATCTAATTAAAAGATTCATTTTGGACTTTTTTTTTGGTTGAAGGACTATTCAAAGGCTTATAAAATATTTCTAACTTTTTACTTGATATTTATAACTAAATATAATTTTGAGAATGTTTGTTTATGTAGAAAGAAGTGGAAATTTTTTATTTTGATATTGTTAAGAGTGATTGGAATAAATTCTCTATATGCATATCAAATTCCACTTGACTAACATAATTTATTATTAATGATAAATAAAATAATTATCTAATCCAATTTTTATGTTTAATAATGTAAATTTGAATAATTTTCGATGGTTTGAACTAAATAATTTAGAAATAAATATTTATAATGATTTGAATTATCAGAATCGCTGGAAATTTTTTTTTATCATATATAGCTTATAAGATAAAAAGCAATTTATATCTACCAATAAAGTTTATTAAACTATGTTTAATAAAGTTTTAATTAATAATTCTTTCTTCCATACAATGAAAACTTTTAAAATTTAACGTCAGAAACTATTATTATAATTTTCTTTTAATTAAAAATGCAATAAAAAGTCGTTAATATACTATCTGAACAAAAAATTTTACTATATACAACCTTCACTATAGATCTTTTACTATATGTATTTCGAAATCTATTATATAAAATTGTATTTTCTTTTCATGAATAAAATATTGCCTATTTATGTTTAAAATAATGTTTTATAATAGTTAAAAACAACTAAAGAAACATTTATTTTGTCATAAATATTTTTAATATTAAGTTTGAGATATATATTAAGGATCAAATAGGCACTGGGACGGTTTTACTCCAGTAATCCGGAAGATCAATCTCACATATAAATCTAGGTTAATCTTAAGTAAAATATAAGTTTAGTTAAATTAATTAAAATCATTTGTTCAAATTTTTAAATTATTTACTTAAGTTATAATTCCTAACCTAGTAAAGTTATTTCAATATAATATTAAATAAATGTTAGATAAAAAATAAAAAATGGAAAAGTTTATAAATTTGTTCGGTGACTTTTGATAGAAAAAGTTCCTGTTCTTACAAATAGACAGAAGTATATCTTATTGTAACATTTCCTACAGTTTTAAGAGTATTAAACTGTATTTATAACTCTATAACTAGTTCACAATAAAAATAAAAAAAAAATCATTCTCGATTTTATTAGGTGGCTTGAAGTAGAAATGACAATATTGAATAGAAAGAGTTGATAGTTTATTTAGAGTGATTTTCTTTGAAATAAAAACGAAAAAACTTCGAATTCGATCATTCTAAAAAAAAGAGAGTTTGTTTTCTTTCAAACAACTCTAAGATAATTTAACTGGCTTCAAAACATGCATTTCTTTTTTCTATTCTCTTTATCAGAAAGCCTTTGTCTAACTTTGCATGAATATTTAAAACAAAATAGGAACAAATTCATAAAAATAAAATATTTAAAATTTATAATCTTTTGAGCCCTAGGAGAATGTTACTCAGTCACTAAAAGAAACTACTGGGTTAACCAAATAAAGGACAAAAGAAATGTGTTTGAGAAGAAAATTATTCTTAATGAAAACTTGAGTCCTGCGACCCGTTTCTTAACAATAAAAAAAAATTTATAACATTATTTAGAATGCAATTTGTATTTTTCGTATTTAAACATTTATTTTTCGTTATTAGAAAAAATAATATAAAATATATAAAAATTTTTATTTTAATTATTATTATGGAACCTTGTTATGTATAAATATCAGAAATAGATTAAAATTCAGCGTAAAAATAAATAACACTTATTTATATGGGATTTAAAGCTATTTTTAATGAACAGAAGAGAGAGATAATTAAGAAATTTTAATTTTTTGAAATCGCTTCCAACAGAAAGAGACCTGGTATCATATAATTCGTTTTAAAATAACGATCTGAAGTTGTTTAACCTCATTTAAAATAAAGAAATTTATAGCCGAAGGCAAGGTGGCAGCGAGCAATTATACTCCAGATTTTTTGTCTCTACCTAAATCTTACAGATATCTCAGACTTTAATAACGTATAAACTATACTTCTTTTATATTTTAAAAACATCAAATATGTCAGATGTGATGTGAAATAATTTTATTTGATAAATAACATTTTTCAATTGAAGTTATCGGAAAGGCAGAAGAAAGATAACATTACATATTTTTATTTAAATATTGATCATGACATTTTAATTTTTTATATTAACGATATAAGTTTATATAAATATTAAAATCTGTAATATTTATATAAATTTAATTATTTAAAATAAAAATAAAAAATTTATTCGGGGAGTACTTTCGTTAATAGTAATGGCAAAAGTTTCGATTAGTTTGGAATTTCTCCGACAGAAGTCGTTATCCTCGCTATTCCCCTAGCGGTTGAAACGGATACGAAGTAGAGAAATGCAACGAGTTGGTCATGATTGAAACAAGAAAAGCCATTACTTTCTATTGAAACAAGAAGATAACTAAAGTGTCATGATGTGTGGTGCCAGGATCATATGGTGAATTTGTTTGTGTTTTGACGTGGAGCAAAATTTGTTCGGTTTATATAGTGAGAAGACAACTAGAGAAGCATCTTTAATATTCCTCAGTCGAAAGTTGACTCAACTTCACCTCAACACAAGATCACATGGCCTCAACATGACTTATATATCATGGGACCAGCAAAAATGTCACAAGTTTGGAGGTGAAACGATTAGAAGATGCCAAGGAAGCTTAAATCACAAGGTACAAACTTTATTTATTCTATTTTAGTTTAACTTCTGATGCTTTGAGATTTAAATATTGCAATTAACAACAATGTCAAAGTTTGTTTAAGTGTAGTATATTATAATTTTTGTTTAGTATATCAAAATACAAAAGATTGACAGTTATTTTATGAAAACAGATTTTAAATTTAAAACCGATATAACTGATAGATAATTTATAAACAGTAAATACTTCATCTATTATCAGTATTTTTTTTATCATCATCAGTTCAATGTTATGATTTATGAAAACTACAAAAGAAAGTAACCTATCAAGAAAGTATTATTATTAAAACTGATATTTTTAAAATAAGTAAGCTTTTATGATATTTTCAATAAGGAAATATAACCATGTAATTTTATTTCTTTAAAATGTGTTATGCACATTTGTTTAATTGTTTTTTATTAATAAAAATTATAATCTTGCTTTAGCTCTAAATCATATTAAATTCATTCAAAATTTTAAAAAATTCGTTTAAATGTGTTTCAGTTTAACCACCTTTCATATTTTAGACTTTTGTTATAATTTTCAGATATTACAATATTATGAATATCTGAATTTAAAGTATTAAATAGCTTCTTATATTAATTCTGATTATTTAAATTCATTATTATTTTCTATTACTTTTTGCAATTATAAAATAATAATCGTCAATAATAAAATTACAAAACTTTCTGATAAATATAGAAAATTGTTTTACAATCAATATTTTCCTTATTATTGAATATAATTCTATAATAATAGTAGAAAACTGATTTAATTTTATTGAATTAATGTTATAATCTATTAATGTTGCAAAACATTGAATTTTTTGAACAGATTTTGAATTGTATTAAAAAATTAATTCTATAAAAATATTTCTCAGATTATATTTAAATAATTGTATATTATAATCAGTATATTGATTTTCTCAGAATTTATAAAATATATATCTTAAGAAATATGAATTGCCCTTGTAGATCACTTTCATAACAGCAATTCATTCATTTCAATGATTTATATAATATCACTAAAAGTAGGAAATAATGATATATAGATATCTCAGCTTAATGCTAACTAATATTGTTTTAATATTTAATAAATGAGTTTTTGTAAAATTACACATACATCTTTTCATAATTATTAGACTTGGAATTCAAACTGCATAATTTTATCTTAATTGATTTTATATTAATCCATATTCTAATGCATAATATTTTGTAGAAAATTTTACATTTATTATTCATTCTATTTAATTATAAGTATTTTTTAAATGTTATATTTAAATATTTTATGCACTTTTAAAATAAATAAAATATTTTAAATCAATGTTTTCGAAAATATAACAAATTTGTAAATAATAGGGAATTATCTATTCCCTATATATATTCATACATATAAATTATCTATCCCATATATATTCATATATATGGAAATACATAGATACAGTATTCATTTTTATTCTATGAAGTTAAATAATTTTCTAATTTCATTAATTAGGTTTATTGAATATACTATATTTTTCAACAAATTTTTATATATAGTGAAATTTGAGAATATATTGGATTACAATTTGTAGCTCACTTGTTTATTTTTTTCATAGCCAACAGATTGTATATAAAATTTATCTGACAGTGAAACAAAATATAATAAATATTCGCTGGAAAAGTTATTATTTCAGAAAGTATAGAGATTAATATAAATCCATACTTCACTTTGTGTTGGAAATGCATTTTTCAAAAATGTGACACAGACTGAAATAATGCAAATTGAAATAATAATTTCCATAAGAAATCATTGAAATATGAAAAATACAGAATTGGTATTACTATTTTCAATAATCAGAAAATTGCAAGGTACATATACAGTATGCATAGTATACCTACTTCATACTTCAGAAACAATATTGCAGTCTGCTGCTACTAAAGGAGGAAGAGATTTCCCATAGTATAAATAACAAAGATGTAAATAAATGATGCACATATTTCTTCTACTACCTGCTGTATCAACGATGTAAATCTGAATGAACTTAGCACTGCAGATTCGATAAATTAAGTAAAAGCAGTGTGGTTAGATAAAAATATTTTAATTTTAATGCAACTGTTTATTTGTAAAATTTTTATTATGCCACATTGTGTTGTATTTAGATGCATTAGTGGCAAAAAAAATGTCAAGAATATGACTATCAATTTTCTAAAGATGGCAAATATTAAGATGGATGGATTTTGTTGTATTTATGTATTGTTACACCAGAACTATGCATGTACAAATATACTGAGAGCAATAATTGAACCATATAAGGCAACTGTGCTGTGTTAAACAAAGGAAAAATTATTCCCAGAATGATGCAAATATAGAATTTATGATTAAAAGCAAAAGATTGACTTAAATTATTTTATGATACAACTTCGAAAAAAATGCAAACCAAAATGACTCAAAATGGGGTCTGGATGTATATATTTTCTATACAGTAGAAATCAAAATAGTCAAAACATATCATTTTAATATTAATAATAATATTTCTATCAAGCTAAACTAAGTGAAAGTTTCACAACATTTTATACCAAACTGTAGATCTCAATATGATATAAAATTATCTTTGTTTTATTAGATATATTATAATTATGACCAACTTACAAAAATGTTGTTATATTTATTATATATATTATAATAAAGGAAGCATAAATAAATAGTGATGAGTGCTGACAACTAGTGGAGACATGACAAACTGCAAATATATTGTTCTTATAAATAATGGATATGAATATTTATTATTGTTTTGAGTTTTTCAATAAAAGTGTAAAAAAAATATTTTTTAAAACATTATTCATTCAAGTAAGATTTTACACGAATATTTTTTAAACTGGATACAGGTAATTCTCATATAACATGAAGATTACCTATATTTTACCAAGATTTTATTATAATATTAGATTACAATAAAATTTTGTGTAGTATGAAATTGTTTTATATGGAATTAAAGTTTACTACAAATTCTAGACTATGTTAGAACAAAATCATGTTCTGTAAATACCATGTTGTATGAGGATTGCAGCAGTTTTCTAATCATGTTAGAGCAAAACTGTATTTGTAGAAATATCATGTTATACAGGGATTGCTATATCAAATTGTAATGTTCATATTAGAGATTAATTTAACAAATAGTTCAAACTTGACCAAAATTTTTTGCAAATAATAATCAGAATTTATAAATAATTAATCATAAATTTAAACTATTAAAGAACATATAGAAATGAATAATTAATTTTATCTAAATTAAAATATTTTAAGAATTTTGGAAAATTAGATCATTTATTTAATTTTTTCTAATTAAATTTTGTATAATGGTTTAATAAAGTTAATTGGTAATATTTTTTAAATCCATTCCTTTTTCAATTGAAAATAAAGAATTTACTAAAATTATAATATTTTCTTTTTATGAATACTGAAATTTTTAAATGCATTGTTGTAAAAATGTCATTGACAAAAGTCCAGTCTTTAATGTTATTGGTCTATGACTCTGGGAATTACATAATGTTATGACCTGTCATTACTCTAGAATTTTGTCATGTTGAAAATATTAGCGATGGCATTTCCTGTAGCTTTTTGATCACTGTCTAACTTGATAAATTCTTTTACTAGGCATTCTCATTACTGAACTCAAACATATGTGAAGTCAGAATTTTCTGAACTTGAGATATTTTTTGCCAGATATAGATTATTTTGATCATGATCTAGCAGTAAAAAATTTAAAAAATGGATAGACTATTATTTGGAGTATTTTTAATTGTAAAAAATCCATACCACAGGCAAATAAGCCTCTTATATGGAAGTTTAAACAACTATATGTATTCTCATATTTCATTGAAATTAAATGCTTGGGTATTCAAAAACATAAAAGTTTTTAATAATGACAATTGGAATGGGAATTCACATCAATGTACAATAAATGGCTAATGTTAACAATAACCATAGATTTTGATCAGAGATGCTACTGCTTGCCTTTTATGTAATTGGCCATTTAACTTCATTAACTGCAACATAATGATATAATATATACTTTATTACAGGCTTCTTAATTATAAATTATATATTTTTATAGTAAATGTTTAAGTTAGATAAATTGTCTGATTTATATTTATTAAATTTAAACATGACAATATTTCAAAACAAAAATTCATCATTAAAGCATATATTAGTTTATTATTTATCTAATGATTTTATTTTTATATTGATTCATTAAAATTTATTATTAATAGTTAATGTTTGATTTTATATTTAACAGTTTAAGTTTTATAATTGTGCAGCTTTGTGAGATAATTTTTTATGTATTTATTTTTGATGATGAATCATTTCAGATAAAAAATTTTGGCAAGATAATATTTTTTTAAACAGTAATATTCATTTTTGTTTGATTTCTAAGAAAAATGATAAACCAGTTTGAATAAATTAAATTGTAAAATAACTTGATTTTAAAATCCTGTTAATCTTAAATTTATCAAAGATAGCAAGCTTATTTAAATTAAAGAAATCATGTTGTAAATTTTAATTTTGTAAACTTTATATTACAAAATTATATATGTTTCTTTTACTTGAATGCTTTTATTGTTTTTCTTGATCTATATTTTCATTGTTTTCAATTGAATAATTACATTAAGTAACTATACATATAGTCTTGTTTTAGGCAATCCCCATTTACATTTTCTTGGAGATACATTTTTGAAGAATATATCCCGTTTCTCAGAGATATACAAAAATTTTCATAAATATGTGATATGGAAAAATATCTTTTCTTTTGTATGGTAAGCTTGGTGGCTAAATTTTTGATTGCCCCTTTCCACTCAAATAGAGTACTAAGGGAGCCATTCTAAGCCAAAATTAAATATGAAATGTAGAAAAAGCAAAGAACC
The DNA here is from genome assembly GCA_000484575.1 of Olivierus martensii. Classification (NCBI taxonomy): domain Eukaryota; kingdom Metazoa; phylum Arthropoda; class Arachnida; order Scorpiones; family Buthidae; genus Olivierus; species Olivierus martensii. The sequence continues at coordinate 64,275 of AYEL01067293.1, forward strand.
ATTCCAGCTTAACCTATGTGATGACGTATAGAGTAACCCTGTATAGAGGAGTACTAATAATCTATTCTATGTTAGTAGAAATTAAGTACTATGTTATTAGAAACCTAGAACTATAATAGTAGTATATCTAGAAAGTATATTAAGAGGAAACATATTTTAAGTTAGTAAAAGACTTATAACTATGTTAATACCTAAAGCTAAATTTTTTTTAATATTAATTTTTATTTTATTTTATTTTATTTTTTTTTTGGTGGCTGCCACCGTGTCTGTTGGTGTGGAAAAATATCAAAAATTTGCAATTTGTTTCTGATATGATAAATTTGGTATTATCATTATCATCACATGACAACCAAAAAATTTGAAAATGTATTGATTTCTGTATAAAAATAGCAAAGTGCAAGATGACTTGAGTCATAGTCATGCAAATATGATGCCTATAGATTATAAAAGGTTCAAGCATGATCAAAATCTGAAAAACATAAATCAAAAGAAATAATAATAGTTTGATAATACTCTTTGTTCTTCTGAGATGGTACATTTAGACATCACACTGTTATGTATGCAATAGCAAGTTAACACATATTTTTGCCTCTTCCTTATATCTTTGCATTGTTTTTTGTTAGCAGTTCTCATATTTTAGTGAGAGATGGTCAGTAGTTAAAAATGAATAAAACTACAGCACTTTACAGCAGTCCCAAAAACTCTTTTATTACTAAAAGGGTTAACAAGTGAAGAATGTTTTTGACAGTTTCAAAGTTTATGCGGTTTCTTAATAGAAATTGCATAAACTTTGATAGTTGAAGATGACTATTGTATAGTCGAAAATATTCCTCACTTGTTAAGTGAGAATTGTTAAGTACAATCTAAATAAATGTGAGACCTTTCTGGAATATTCTACATTGAAATACATGTTAAAAGTTCTCATTTTGTGCATTTACAGGTTCCAAAAATCACCTCTATGTAACTACAAAAATTAGATGTATTTAACAATGCATATAAATTTAACTCATAATCAAATCAGGTATTTACATAAATTTTTTTTGAAAAATCTTATACAGGTAGCTTTAAGAGTTCCTGCTTAATGAGTCTTGTTTTGAAAGTATAAAATATCAAAAAATTGAAAATATAAACAAAATTGCAATAAATAAATGTTAAACATTCATAAAAAAGCATTTTAAATCGTGCACAGCTATACAATAAAGTATAACTGAATTGTTGTAGCAGAAACTTTTGTCTGCTATAAAATCGGAAACATCAAAATGGCAGATTTGAGAAACAAAAATAGTATGTCCTCTAGCTGCCATGATTTTACTTACACATTATGTAAATAACTTTCATTTTCAGACTGCGGCGAAGACAGTAGTTCATCTGTATTAAAGCTTATCTACTTATCTATCAATAATAATGAAGAATAAACATTATATGACATAAATAATTACTTTATTATTATAATTTGCTTGATTTTTAAGGCTATATTTTCATTTCTTTAGATAAATAAATAATTATTTCATCATAAACTATTGATTATTTTTTATTTTACTTAATTTTATTTTGCCAAATCTCATTTTTGAGACTAGAACCCATTTTTAACATGTCTATGGGAAATTAATTTTTGGTTTGAGTTCTTTCTGAGTTCACTCTAGGAACAAATTAACTCATAAAGTCAAGAACTGCCTATATTTATTTCATATTTTTTTGTTTTAAACTAACAAGTAAGTAATAATCATTATCTGTGAGCAAAGAGACAAACTAAGCACTATGCAGAAATAGATCTTTATTTCAGTAAAGAGACAAACTAAGCACTATGCAGAAATAAACCTTTATTTCAGAAAAAACGCTTTTGACCTTTCTCAACAGGTCTTTGTCAGCTAATGTCAATTTCTATACAGAGAGCCGGGAGATTTCTCCGGGTTTGTTTACATAGGGGAACACGGATGGCCGGTGACCCGATCTAAATTATTGCCCTGCCAAGCCAGAGCATCTGTTTTGGTCACATACAGTATAAGGTTACATAAAAAAAATTGTCTAAAAACTTAAAATAATAATCAATACACAATAAAAATGATAAAAATAGAAATAAAATAAAAATAATAACTACAAAATGTAAATCCTGAACCCTCACAATCTAAAACCTTTAAGCACATTGGTCCGATAACACAGATGGTCGGTGCCGCGAGTTAAATCATCCTGTCACAACAGAGTATCTATTTTGGTCACTTACAGCAAAAAGGTTACATACAACAAAATATTATTAAGAGTTTTTATTTGTGTCACTTGTAAATATGCCCAATGATTTTTCTATATATTTAAAATTTACAATTTCAAGCAGTAAATCCATATATCAATGTTTCTCTCACTATATATATATAAGATACAGTATAATATAGTTCAATTCATTTAATGCTAAATAGCACAAAAGATATCTCACACTTTATATCTCTATTAAAATTGAAATCTTATTTTATATTGATATTAAACATTAAAAAGAGAGTAATGATTGCTTAATGAAAATAATGAATCATATTAATAATTTGAAGCAAATCTTTGCATTTAGTACTGATGTTTCATTATACAGTTAGAAATTTGGGAATGCTATAAAATAAAAACCAACTAAATATTTGCTAAGATGGTGAACAATTTTTATAGCATTTATAGGAAAAAAAAATTTTATTAAAAAAAAGAGAGAGATATGATTAGATGCATGAATTGCTGAAGTAAAATATTAATGAATGTAAATTTAGTATATAAGCTTATTTTTTCTATTTTTCCAAATTTTAGAAGCTTTATTACTTTTATATTAGCCAAACTTAATATTCACAAAAATAATGCTAGTTTATTTTTATCTTTTATAATGTCATAATAATATGTTTAAATGCCTATTAGTTATATATATTTATGTAATTTCATAACTTAAAATCTTTTTTCAAATTTTTAAATTTGTTCTGTTCTGTTGTTCTAAATGTTGATTTATGCTATATATGCTGACGATAGTCTCAAATAGAACTGAAAATGTTTTTATTATTAAATAAAAAATATTTTTCTGTTTTTAAAGCTTATAGAATATTATTTATTTGTTGGTTGATGAAGCAGATAGTTTGAAGTTTCTAACTTATATTAGTTATAAAAATAATTCTTGGCTTAAAATCATTTGTACTTATGATTGTAAGGCATTCAGTAAGACCTGTGATTGCTTATTACAATTCACATGCATGCCAAATTCATATATTATGTTCTGATATACTGGCAGTGTATATATTTTGTATAATATATCATATATTTTTATGTTCTTAACATTTATTAGTGTATTACATTGTGTTATAATGAATAATGATAATGGGAATCAATGTATACAAAGGAAATGCATCTAATACATATAAAGTATTTTTAATGTATGATCTGTTAATTAAAATTTCTTTTCTTTGTTTAAAGTTGATCTGTTAATTTTGTTAATTTACAAGAGATAACATATCTCTTGTAAATAAAAGATAACATATTAAATAAAAATATAGATAATCATATTTATTTATTTTTTATTGCTAAAGTAATATATAAAGTTTGAACATATGGTATAATTGCTTTTCTATAAAATTGAGATACTAAAGATTCTGGTTTGCATTTAATTTTGTCATGTTTTTTGGAAATATATTTACAAAACAAATTGAAATTCAAGTATAGAATTTCTAAACTAACATTCTATAGAAAACTGGAGTTCCACAAGAAATTGTTAAAGGTTTCACAAAAGATCGATTAGAGAAAATAAACATTGTTTTTCGGACTTTGCACACCATGCATAAAAGGAGAAAAATGAAATTTCTTCTACCTAAATTACTGACTTGCATTAGAGTTTATATTCTTTGTAAGGAGTAGAACCATACAGAAAAGAATAGCTAATAAGTCGGCCAAATCTAATAAATGGATCCACAGAAAAAAATCATCTTCAACTTAGAAGAGCATTAGCAATTATTATTGGTTTTAATATATTTACATTTTACTATTAGTTAATGTATCATGAGCTGTGAATATTCATAAATAGACAGATAATAATAAATAATATAAAAATTATGTAGGTATTCCTTGAGATCTGAAAATTATTTCAAGGACTCCTTAGAGATAAAAAAATTGAAAAAGGCTGCTCTAATATGTTAATCAATTCAGTTTATCTGAAAAGTGCTTGAAATTGAACATTGAGATCCTGAATTATTCTCTTGTGTGTAGTCTTTGATCTTTTTAAATGTACCTTACAAAATTAATGTTTAAAAATTAGTCTTCATTACTTATATATTACATGTAAATATATAAGGGAGATGCTTATAAACTTAGTGTGTGTATAATGTATTAAATCTGTTCAGAAAGTTATAGATCAAAAGATCAAGTACTATCTATCTACTTATTATATTAAACATAAAAGATCAGCACATTTGGGAAAAAGCTCAATTAAATTTCTTATACACTCTGGAGTACTTTCAACTTTACAAAGTCATCATCAGCAGATATACAGGGAGACAAACCAGTTTATAGAGTTGGTTTACATAAAAACAAAACATAAAATGTCATTAGAACAACTTTAAAAGCTTATGTTCTTCACAACATATATTACTACTATCAATTGTGAAAGAATATATATTGATCAATAACAATATATTCAAATTAGTAGATGTGGAAAAACTCATTGTTGTAGCCATTGAACATGTTTCATCTGAAAATTTGGAGAACTATGTGATATAAAAATAATAATTAAAATTTGATCTAATAATAGAACAAGTGAAAACAAGTGGAATCCCTAAAATCTGTGATTTATTAACTTTTCTAATGATGACAGTGATGAGAACATAAAGTGATAATGAACTTGGTTGCCAGAGATTGTCTTCATCATCTTAATAGGAAATTTTTACTACAGTGAAACCTCACTTAACGGACACCCCTCAATAATACATGGATGCCTGGACACTTTGTAATTCCCCGGCAGTAATACATGGATGTCTATGGGAGCATCCCCCTCCGAATTATAATCAATATAAAACCCAATATAATTTAATAATAATAAAATTCTAAAATTATCAGGTATTTGGAAGAGAGATATCTGTTTTACATTATCGCCGAAACGAAATGTTCATTATTTTCATTTTGCCTGCCTTTAATTCTTTAAAATTTATCTTAAAATTTAATTTAGAAATCTATTTCAATTCGGATTTTCTGCTTCTTTTTTTTTCTAAGTTCCTAATTTTTTCTTATTTCTCATTTCAATTTAGTTCTTCTTTTTTTTTTTTTTTACTTCTTCTTAGTCGTAGTTAGAAAAATTATTCCTTCTCTTTCGGGCATCCATTTCAGTTAGCATTTTTTACTTCTTCTTCTTCTTATTCTTTAATATTAAGTGAAGAGGAATCCAATTTTGTTGAAAAATTATTCCCGATTGTTCTCTAGAAGTATTAAAACGAAAAGAATCAATTAATAACCACATTATTTAATTCTGTGGTTATTAATTTATCTTAAAGATAAATTAATCGGCTTACTAACTTGATAAGTTTTAAAGAAACTGTACACGAAAGTTAATTTAAATGTACGTGACACACATTACACGTGTAATTTCTTCATATTGGTTACATATAAATGCTTCACGCTGATCAATAAGAACTGTTAATCAGTTGAAGAGATAATTGATCAATGCAGAAGAGAACAGTGATTATAAGAAGATGCGTGACTCACTTTTAGCTGATAAATTAAAATAAAAATCTTCTAAAAATTTAAAAATAAAAAATGACAAGTTTATCATAAGGATGTACACATAATGAATGGTATTATAATTTTCTAAATGTGAAAAAAAAAATTATAAACTGCGCTACTCCTTATATAAAAATATTCGATGCTGTTGATCTTTTTTCTCCATTTTTTTATTTTTTATTTTTGATCAAGTGCATCGACTGACCATAAAAATGATCAACTGTTGATCATTTTTTTATTCAAACTAGTTTTAAAATCTCTACACGATCCCTGCGAGAGCAAATTCATATTTATGTTAGCTGCAATCCGGAACATTCTGATAACGATAACTGAATACTTTTCTTTTATGTTCAGTATGGTCCAGAAAAGAATTCTTGTTTTTATTGCTTCCTTGATAAGAATTATCACTGGAAAAGCCAAACAGATTAAACAAAAAAAAAAGAAGAAGAAGAAGAAAGAAACAAAATATTCTTTGATCTCATCATTAGATTCAGCGTAACATCAAAAAATCACAGGACGATATTATATTTATAACCAGATGTTTCTAGTTGTTGCAAAAATAATAATACGTGAAAAACTGTGATCAAATTAATTGCAGTTTTTATGATAAGAAATACCTTTATATATATTTACTATTCGAAAAAACATTGGAAAAACTGATTCTATATTTTATCAGCATGATATGTTGCTGAAGAGGTTTCATTTTTTTGCAACGAAAGGAAATCAATAGATAAAAAAAGAATATTTTGTTGGAATATTATGTTTTATTAAATTCGGTTTTATAACAGAAATAAAACGATATTGTCACGAATTTTATCATCATGTATTATTTTAAAATTTTAAGGATTTTTCAATTATTTTTTTCAAGAAATTTTTCTCTTGCAGTTGATGGAAGGCACATGTTCGTACTTTTAGATATTTAGTAATATAAAACTGAAGAATATCTATACAAAATATTATTATACTTTTTTCTGATTGTATTCTCGAGATGATAAAAATTATTTTCGGAATTATAAGTAGAGAAATGTGTAAAATCAATGAACCATCTCACGATTGCAACGTTTGTACCGAAACAGCGTAAATTGAGACAACAAAAATGAAGTTTTCTCACGTGTGAACTTTATAATAATTCATAAGAGAGATTACATATTCCTGCTTTAATTTATTTAACATCAGAAGCATAAAACTTTCATCATCTTTACTAATTGTAAGCATCTTTGCATAGTTACCATCAATAGTTCGTTGGACAGCTTTCGAAGAATTTAAGCAAATATTTCTTCTTCAGACGTGATTTTTAATTAGTTTGGAAACAATATATATATATAAAAAAAAACTCAGACAAGAAGATTTCATCAGAGAAAATATTTAATTTATGAAATATTTAGAGTAACGTATTTTATGGACATGGAAACAGTCTTATATTCGCTTATGATCATATAAAATCTTCTCCAATAGTACCTGAGGCAATGCAATCTGTCCCTGGAGAAGAAACTTCAAGTTAATAGTGAGCCTTATCGTAAACAAACCGAAAACGTTGAAAGAGATCTTGAAAGTTTTTATCCTCTTTTAACTGAAAAAAAAAATAAAACTCATTCTTTTAACTTTAAAATATCTATTTAATTAAACCAGTTTAAAAATATTAGTGTTATACAAAATAAACGTTTTTTTTTTTTTTTTAATTTAATTACATTCTATAACCTATTACTGTAAAGAAGATTTAAGTTTAATTTTGTTTAAGCTTAGTTGAAAAAAAATTTAATTACTTAATAGTTATTTATATATATTTATATGAGTGTGTGTAGAAAAATCGCCTTAATATTTTTATAATTTGGTTTACTTAATCAGGAACCGTAGTAATATTTTCTAACCATTTAAAAGTTCAAAGTTTTCTTCGTTGTTACGGATTATAACAAATCCTACAAATCCTCGAAAGGACAGACTTTTGTAATGACTTTACTGTTTACTTCACATGTTCCATTAAATTAATCTTTGTTTTACTTCTATACTGAAAGAGCTATTTAAAGTTATTAAATGAGCGAAAGTTAAATTTTCTTGCATAAAAATGTCTCAAAAACTATAAAATTCTTATTCGTAAAAGGAAAATATACACAGCAGTCAATGAGAGAGCAAGCAAAGAAAATAAACGAAAAAAATATTTTCCTCTCTTTTTTTTTTAAGAGATATACAGCATACGAGTCGCGTAAACTAGATTAATTAAATCGCGTAAAATGAATTTTCGCGTAAACTTACCTAATTTATTGTGTTATAGTGAAATATACATCGATTTCTTTAAGAAACCAACGTATAGTGTGCATTAACACAACCGTTAATGTCGATTACACTGTAACAAGATAAGAATCACGTGAGGAATTACGTATAAAATTTATAATTTTTTCGAATATTCTATTTACGCGATTCATTTTACGCGAATTTCGAATTTATTCGTCATTCAAATTAATTAATTAAAAAAAAAAATGCTTATTTATATTTATGTACACATTGGTATGACTAATATCACTTAAAATAAAATCAGAAAAAAAAAAAAATTAAAATATATTGGATGTAATACTCAGTAGGTTTACCTCTCAGGTCAGAGTCAGAGCGATGCATTAACAGAAAACTCATCAATCAAGACTTTATTCGTCATTCAAATTAATTAATTTAAAAAAAAAAATGCTTATTTATATTTATGTACACATTGGTATGACTAATATCACTTAAAATAAAATCAGAAAAAAAAAAAATTAAAATATATTGGATTTACTCAGAAGGTTTACCTCTCAGGTCAGAGTCAGAGCGATGCATTAACAGAAAACTCATCAATCAAGACATGCTTTGATCCTGTAACTGTCTATCGCTTCGACCTTACAATGCAGATTAATGGTACCTGCGAAGGGCATCTCGGCATACAATGCAGATTAATGACACCTTTCTTCAGGTCAGTCCTGCCTGATAAATAGCATTTCTCCTAGCAACAATTTACGAATGATGCGTTCAATGACAATTTTCTCCATTTTCCTATTAAAGACGTAGATCAGTCACACTAAACACATTAATGGCGTTATGAAACATTAAGCAAATTATATAGTGGATACAGTATAATTTAAATTCTGTGAACTGTTTACGAATTCAGATACACGCGTTTAGTTTAACCGTATTGTTTCCAGTGCTGTTTATATTTTTTCTTACTGTTTATCGTTATCTTTTCTTGAACTAACGTGTAAATATTCTGAACGATTCTACAAATTCCTAATTTTATTAATGCCACAGACCATTTATCTAATTTTCCGAATGATTTCTACAGGACAATCATAGCTTAATGAGTCGAGTCGTGCCAAATTTTAAAATTTCATTGTTAACTTTTATTATTCATTAACGGAAAAATATTAATATCCAAGTATTTTTGTGACTTTCTACAGTTTCGTTTATTAAATATACGTTTGGATAAATATATTTTTTCTCTTCCTTTTCACGGAAGAGAATTTACAAAGAGGATATTGCCGTGTTGCAAGGAAAATAAATCAATAAGAAACAAGTCTTTTAGGAGGAACAGAAAAACGAAACATTAAAATCTATACAAGTGAAAACAGAAACGCAATGTCATCAATCAAAAATAGTGATAAGTTGAGGATAAACAAGAAAATGTTTAATCTTTCTTCCAGTCAAACGTGAATGATTTGGAAATTATTGAAATATCCAAAAAAGCAGCAGCATTTCTTTCCATCCTCAATTGTTTCTGTCAATATTTTATTAATGGAAACGAGCACCAAACAGAATTTCTTAAACATCTATTACTTTCGTAATCAGAAAAATAAACCATTCTTTCAGTTGTTACTTTTTTTTTTTTTCCTCCTCTCCGGAGTAGAATAATTCAGCAAGCAAACCTCATAATTTTAGAATAAGAAAAAAAAAAAAGGTATATATATTTTATCGAGACATTTTATATTTGTTTGATTGGATTGCTTTCGGAGAAATTTAACAGTGTTATAGGTACATAAAACAAATAGTAAATTCTTACAAAGAAAGGAGGATGGAAAAAAAGAGAGATCCAATCCCATTATGATTTCTTTACTTCATTCAGTATTTCAGCTGTGATGATTTTTACTGGGAGTATGTGAAGTACATCTTTAAATGGTGAAAGTGTACTTTGAATCATGAAAATATGAGCACTTGTTGTCACATCATAAGTGTTATTGAAAACTCAACAAGTGACCCTCCTTTATAATCTAAAAAGGGCTGTAAATGTTTTTCATCGAGCATCAATGTAATTGCTTTTTCTTCATCTATGTATGGTAAATCTTTGTTTAGCATACGACAGAAAGTTGCTATCTATCTTTTACAAAGGTTGCATATTCATTTATTTAGAACATAATCTGCCAATGTTGCTTGGATGGGGAAGAAAAAATTGGTTACAATTTTGGACAAATTTGTAGGCATTTGCTGATATAGGGAAAAAAGTGATGACATAATAATAGTTTCAGTAGAATATCGGATAGCATTCTTTTTAAAATTTAAGTGTGACAGCTGTTCCCTAAGAAATTCCAGAACCTTATTATGGTCTGATATGTTAGAATCACTTGAGAAAAAGTTATCTTCTATAACAGAAATTTTTGTTGAAATATTATTTTGGTCATGCTTTTAAAGTTGTAATGAAATTATTAACATCATTCTCTTGGCTTTCAGAAAGCAATATCTTACAAAAATTACATTTGTGATTTTTTAACCGAACTACACTCTTTAGTTCCGAACTACACTGTTATACGACCACAAAATACTTTGGAGTTGAAAGCGGCGTAGTAATTTAGTTCCGAACTACACTGTTATACGACCACAAAATACTTTGGAGTTGAAAGCGGCGTAAAAGACGAATCAGGAGCAATATTTCTCATATTCAATTGGCAAAAAATATGATATTCAATGAAAATTCCATTTGAAACGATTTCAGAAGCACAATAACAACCAATATTTATACCACTAATATTAACCAGCAGTATTTTTCATGTTCACTTGGCAGAAAATACGATATTCAATGAAAATTCCATTTGAAACGATTTCAGGTGTAACTAACAAAATCAGTCAGATTTAAATTTTAAATAAATGGTAAAGTAAAAATATTTACGAAACAAGTTTGACAATTTTGAAGAAATGCTTATGAGAGAAGCACTCCAAGTAATGAAAAAGAGATGAAATAGTGGTAATTAATGACAATATTCTGAAATCTATAGTTCCTTCATGGTTATGCTGCATATACAGTTTAAGAAGAAATATTTTCTCTTCCTTAATTGTTATTTGATTTCCCAGTTTTCATATCTTTTATAAATTTTTCATAAATGAAGAATAAATATTTATTTTTCTTTATCAAAAATTTATTATCTGATACTAATAACTATATTTTAATATTATTTTTATGGAAACATTAACTCAATTTACATTCTCTCAAATAATACTGTATATACTTGAATATAAACCGATCTGTGTATAAGCCTACCTCCTGACTCCAAAGTTTAAAAATCGGTAAAAATGAGAAACCCGTGTATGAGCCTACACCCAACTTTAGCACTTAAAATTCAATAAAAATTTCAAACCGATAAATTACTTGATCTTTAATTTTTGGTTACCAATATATTAATGCCATTTGCCAATATGAACATTTTATTGAAACTTTAAATATATACATACAAAATAAATTATTATAATACAAACACCAATATATCAATTTAAATTTTATTTTATTCGAAGTAATCAAGTGCATTGCACTGCTGACTCCAACCTGCATTTAGATAAGTGCATCAAATAGGTGACTATGCTACCTGATGTGCTGTGATGCAGAAATTCTCAACAATAATCCAAGAATGTTGAGAATTTCTGCATCATGGTGCATCAGGCAGTGTGGCATCAGCTATCTGATACACTTATATAAATGCAGGTTGGGGTTGGCGGCATGATATGCTCTATCACTTCGGGTAAAGTAAAATTTTGCTTTACTCTGAAGCAAGATTGATGTCAGTGTATGACATTATTGTTAAGATGACAGCTTCAGAAAATTGCATAACTTCATCCCACTTCTTACTTAAACATTAATAACTCAGCACAGATCAAAAGTGGAAATATATACTTTAATAAATTTGAAGAATTTTCGGTTTTAAGCCATCATTAGCAAATTATAAATAACGTATCTGATATGTTATTTGTAATTTGCTGATGATGGCTTAATAAAACTGAAAATTCTTCAAATCTATTAAAGTATATACAGTGGATTCCAACGAATCAGGACTGTGGAAACGGTATTGTTAAGAAATGTCCGGAATGAATGATGATTTTACTGTGCCATGTACAGCTATCTGTACTCCGAAAAAAGCACACTACAATAATGACAAAAAAGCGACTCCACATATACAGTTTCTGTCCGGATATAACAGAAAAAAAAAGAATAAACCAATATAGTGATAAATGATACACAAAGTCTCCAGTGCGTTTTCTTTTTCTTCTCACTTCTGTTCTACTAAACAAATATTTCGTTAAGTGAATTGTTTTCGATTCATACATTTTTTGAAGTGTTTACGTCTGAAAAAGCTATTGTGTTGCGAAGAAATATATTTCAATTTCTTTCTGTAAGAGATATATACAACGTGTAGTGTATGGTATTTTTACGTAAACACAACTCGATAGTGTTGGATAAACTGGAAACAAGTCAAGAGTCGTGTGATGAATTACTGTAAATTACACTCGTATAAGAAAGTCGAGAAGAAAACGTTATTGTGTTTTCAATACTTGGGTGTAACACGTTTGGTCTTGTTGTATGTGTTTGATTACTTCTTTTCAAATTCAATTTCACGCTTTACTGAATACACAATTCTTCAGACTTGAGAATTTAGCAGCTGGTTGATATTTGTTGGATTCGTTTCATCTACGAAATTATATTATAACACGGTAAGTTGACGTAAAACATTTTTTTTTTTTTCCGTAACAATCGAAATTTTCGTTCATAATTGTATTTAGATACTTTTCTTTTTTTGTTTCCGCGTATAAATTTTATACGGAAGAATAAATTCGTCAAACTCTAGCCATCCAGACAAGGTGTAGATCCCTTTAGGAGCCACAAAAAACACTTAAGAATTAGGGTCAGAAGCCACGTGCGATAAAGTAGAAGAAGGAGAATGAAAGGAAAAGGAAACCGGCAGAGCACAACCTGTCAACAACGATCGCAAGCTGTCATTTGATTTCTGCCTTACTCGACAAACTGGACAACGTGAGTCATCGTCCTGACGTTACCCGTTCAAAGCGAGTAAAGCAAAAATGCATCCTGTAAGAAGCTATGCCACACCGGCTTGACTTGACATCTATTATAAAAATGGACCAGAAATTCGACTAGGGTTGCATGGATTTTATAGGTATTGTTGCACGGAAAAATCATTTATAAAAGTCTGTTTTATTCACGCCTGTTAAGCATGAATATCATCATGTTTGTCACTCTTTGTAGTAACGACACATAACATTATTTTTATTAATAATACGATGTTTTTATTAAAAAAAAAACAAACATTTCTTAAGAAACGTCACCATCACTGTGGCATTAAAAAAATCCTCGATAAATATTTAAGATTTATAATTGATAAATCAATATAAATATGCACGTATAAGCTGTGGGAGATTTTATAACGAAATGATCATGTAATACTTAAATTTTCTCATGTGGAATATCAGTTTGCATTCTCTTACTAATGGTCAATCGATCATATTACAAGAGGACCATACTGATGAAGAATTCGCATGGGATGCTCTATGTTACCAATCCTCTCTTCTAACATTCATAGATAAAACAATACCCAAGTGTAACCATTAGCGAACTTTAGTAAGATTTTAAAACACAAAATCTCTTTTTTAAAAATCATGTTTATATAAATATATATATATATGAGCAATCCCTTGACTGATATAGTTTTCAATAATCACTCGATAGTATCGATTAAGATGCGATCGATATTTTAACATTATATATATACGTTTATTGATCAGAATCGGTAAGATTAACTATATACAAACATGCCATCGGATATTATTACAGTGAATTTTCGGATATAATCACGTTTAAAGTAAGTATACGCTTATTTATTTTGAGTGCCATAAATATCGCGAAAATATTCTTTTTTTATAAAATCATTTTTAGAATCTTTCAAGATATCTTTACTGGTATAATGGAGAAAATAACGAATGTTGCCATTATTTTGTAAAGACAAGTCATTAATGAGAAATGATTGCAGTTGTTTTTTTTCCTAGGAAAAAAAAAAGAAAAAAGTGTTAGAAACTTATTTTGCTAAAAGGATATATATATATATTTTTTTTTTCCACCAAAAATTTACTGACAGAGATTGAAAACTTCATTATTCTTTGATTTCTTCTGTAAATATTCTTGTATATATTTAAAATTTGCTTTTGGGATAATCTGGAAAATTAATTCTTCTCGGTAAATTAACAATGAAAAACATGAAAGAGTAGCGCATTATTTTAGAGGAAAAAAAAATAAATTTGGTTAAGTACCACATTATCTTGTTGTTTCATTAGAAATATAACAGTTTAATATATGTTTCGTTATTGAGTAATGTTCAATGCGCTAACAATGATTGATTAAAGGATCAGCTGTTAATGCATTAAATGGCATCACTCGATAATTTACGGATACGCATTAAACCTTAATAAATCGTTGTTTAACTTATTGTTCAAGGTAAACAGCTTAATTTCCTCACTTTCGGATAGGGAATAGTCAAAACGAAATAATTCCCAATGCCAGATATATTGACGCAATTAATATTTTACAATGTTTAAAACCATTTTCAAACATTAACCTTTGATAGAATTTCATAAATATTGTAAACGATAGAAATGTTTACGCTGTACAAACGCATTACTTTTGAATGATTAACTCGAACAAATACAGTATCCTATCACTCAACGATGTTATGAATTAAATAAGTTGCAAAATTAATTTAATTGTCAATCAGAAATAAGTATATATATATATTTTTTTAAACTTGATTTTGTGTGTTAAAAGAAAAACGTGTAAGTCTTTTGCCGTAAGTAAATACTGAGAAAATATTCAAGAGAAACACATGACAACCATCATAATGATAATGGACTTGAAATCAGAACAGTGTTTTGCAGTTATTTTTCTTATTTTTATGAAAGCACACGATTCTTTGAAATATTACTAAGCCAAGGAGAAGAAGAAGGGAAAAAAAATCATTTTATGTTTTTGGGAAATGGATATTTTACAGTGCATCCAGATAAATGTTTCTTTCAGTAAAGCGAGCTATGTGTCACATCTCTGGATTCGCCAAACTTCTTTCGAACTGCATGACTAGAATAAACTATAAACGCTTTTTATATTCGAACCATATTCAGAAAAAAAAAAAAAATGTTCTAATTTAATCAAAAATTCTACAGCAGCCTCATAAAATAAAGATACGTTCTACAGTTTTTACTTACGCGTGTTTATTCCAGTAAAAAGAAAATAAATAAATATTTTTGAATTTTTCAGCTGTTAAAACAATACGAATGTTTACAAATGCCACGGAGGAACGACTTTTATTCAATCGTTCGTGAAGATTTTACTGCATTTTTCTTTTTTTTTATACGTTCTTCCAGATTTCGATTATGTGCAAGAGACTTTTACGCTTATAAATAACATCAGAAAACATTTAAATTAATAATTGTATATTTATAAATTGTTTATAATAGTATACCAGGCATTGTTTCATTAATAATGAGAGAAAACGATTGTAAACAAGAACAATATTGAGTATAGTGTAAGTCCTCATATTGGCTTGAACAGTGTTCTAATAAAGAGTTCAGAGAACCATCTTGTGAAGTGGCTATAAATTATTTTCTGCAACTCAATACTCTCCTGTCGAGTAAAGAATGAAGTTAACAAAATATAAAAATAAGATGATATGGAGAGAGAGGGTGAACAACTTTTTATTACAGTTCATGTAGATGCAATTTTTACCGAAAATTTTTGTGTAATTTATCAAAAACAGAATCACGTTTTTAAGCAAATTTTCTATTAAAAGTGGCATGAATAATACTTTACTCATGTAGTAGTATCAGTTTGGATTCATGCAGTATCATTGGAATCATTCATTGAATATGTCTTGTATCACTTCGCAAGATACTTAATTGCATCCTATCATACTAATGACATGTGGTGAATATTGTGCTTCCGAAAACCACGTAAAAGTTTGCATTATGTCGACATGTGACCATGCGAATGGTAACTTATATTAGTCACATATGCACTCAGAACATAGATCCAGCAATAAAAATATCCACGTATTATTGGCTACATATTTAACCAACTGTGTTACCGAAGATATGATCAATAACATAGCAGAAAAAAAAAGCAAATTTGTTGATTACTATGAATTATAAAATGTATTTTTTTTTTAAATGAAGAACAAACAGAACTGTGTCATACATGTTGTACTCAAAAATATAAATTTTTAATCAATGGAAACATTACGTTTAACAACTATTCTACTTATAACTCGATAATTTTCTCTCACGCACATTCACAGCAAAAAACAGAAAGTATTATTATAATTTATGATCATAATAATAATAATTAATAATAATAATAATAATCCATTGATGGGGTGACCTCTTTATATATATATATATTTACTTTGTTGTCAATCGTTGGTACTTTTGTTTAAATGCGATTAATCGAGACAAAAATCGAATATATAGAACACACTTAAAACATCTGTTTATAAAATATTCACCTGAAATGAGCTTTAGCTTATAAACAACATGTCAGTTTTCCTTTTTCGGAATGTCACTCTGTTCATTTTTCTTTTACAAAATCCTTCGGCAGATGAGATTTGCCATCTGTAATGAGATTTTATAAATCAAAAGATAAAAAAAAAAGAAACCGGACATTAGTATGTTCTTTTTTTTTTCTGTTTAAATCTTCCGATATGAACGAATGACTTTTTATATATATATATATGCCCTTATTAAGTTATAGCGCCACCTGAAGATTTTGTCTTTTTAGTGATACTATAATTTTAATTTAATTTTTATTCCTTAATTTTTAAATTATGAATAACAACATAAAAAACTTTTGACTGTCGCAGAAATTCGACGGTTAGATTTTTCTAACGATACCCTATTTAAAAATTCAAGGATTATATTTTTCTAACGATACCCAATTTATAGGAATCGGTACAATGGTTTGATTGCAAAAGAATATCTAGCCAACCACGTTTCACTATTAATATATATGATTCATACATATACATACAATTCATTCTTAATTTTTCGCGGCACACCGTCAAAGGTTTCGCAGTACACTAGTGTGCTGCGGCACAGTGGTTGAGAACCACTGCTCAGCACTTTTTTCTTCTATCTCTGCATTTATATTATTTGTAATTCTTATCACAAAGAAATTATTTTTAGTTAAGAGTCAAGAAATGTAATCTAAGGAAAATAATAGTGCGTGACAAATAGTTTTAAAATACAGTATATCCATTCATATCAGTCATCCTTACAACTATCCTTAGCACTATATATTTTAAAGATAATGCTCTAGAACAGGGTTGTCCAATTATAATGAACCCGAGAGCCATAGCCGTGTTTATTAGAGATATGGAGGGCCGCAGTTACAAAAAACTCGATTTTCATTTTCTATTTTACGTTTTTTTCTCACTCATTTCACAAATGCAAAGAACTCGTGGTAAAATAAAAATTAAATTAAATTAAACAGTAAAATAAAATTAAAACAGAATCTCACAACAACGGTCACACAATCACTGAAATGGTGAGAGTAGAAACCAAAAAATAACTAAAATACAATCACAATTCAAAACAATAAAATGAAATAGCTAAAACTAAAATTGACATGATTGAAAGTCTTATAAAAATCCGAAATAACTAAAACTAAAATTGATGTGATTGAAAGTCTTATAAAAATGTAATATCATTGATAGCTTGTTGATCGTAAAATAATTACTAATAATTAAGAAAAATTAATTAGTTGAGTTAATATAATTCAATTTTAGGATTCTTTTTATTAATCTCTTAAAAAAGTAATAAATAAAAGTGGGAAAAAAAACATTAAAAAGTAATATTATATCACAAATCGCGAAAGCCTCGCAGGCCGCAATCACAAATCGCGAAAGCCTCTCGAGCCGCACAAAATGGCTTGGCGACCCGCCTTTTGGACCAGGACAGCCCTGCTCTAGAATATGTAGTACTGAATTAGCAAAATTTTTCCTGCCATTATCTTTTTTGCATTCTTTACATCAGCAGTCTCGTCGGCCGGATGGCCGCGTGGTAAAGCTTTGGCTTACCACCCTGGAGCGGCTGGATGGCCGCGTGGTAAAGCTTTGGCTTACCACCCTGGAGGATTCGGAGTCAAAATCCGGGTCACACACCTCCATCAGTATTATCATGAGGTGGTCCGGGCCCGGCCTGTTGAACCCGATCCTTCAACCATCCGGTTGACCGGGTTCAAATCCGGGTCCCATACCTCCAATTTTTCAGGAGGGGTCCTGCCCAGCCCATTGAACCCCATCCTTCAACTATCCAGTTGACCCCATCATGGCCTGTTGAACCCCATCCTTCAACCATCCGGTTAACCCCATCATGCCGGGACCCACACCTCCAATTTTTGTCACACACCTCCAATTTTTCAGGAGGGGTCCGGGCCCGGCCTGTTGAACCCACATCCTTCCATCTGGTTGACCCCATCATGGGTGCTGGCCAGCCTGTGATGGGAGCATCGCCGCCGCTAGATACAGAATATCCTATGAGGATATGACGGCGTAATAAAACTAACCTAACCTAACTAACCAAAGATTATATCCGGGCCGCCAGATACAGAATATCCCATGAGGATATGGCGGCGTAATAAAACATCAGCAGTCTCCAAACTTTTTAATCGTGCTTTTCTTTTCTAGTAAAGAAAAATTGCAAGTACTCCATACAGCTGACATATTACGAAGCGCAAATAACTTGCACACCTGAAAATTTCTTTCGCACCCTAAGGTTATGCATACCGCATTTTGGAGAACAATACTTTATAAATATCATTACATTACTTTATACTTTATAATACTTATAAATATTAATACAGTACTTTATAAATATCATTACATTATATATAAAAATATATTGCGTTTTCCTAAAAGTAAAATTCAGAAATATTCCAACTTTTATAATGTTTGCAAAATCCTTAACTTCAATTTTTAATTTTCCGAAAGAAAAACAAATCATGAAAATTCAATACAATATGTTCCCAACTATCCGGATTGCAGTTTAACCGGAATAATCGGCACTCCGGAAGCGATGGTTAATTTTTGATGTTTTTATCTTATATATGCAAAGATTTTTAAATCCCCAGATTAATTTCTCTATTATATCTTAAATAATTAGCGATAAAAATTTGAAGCTAATTAAAATTACAAATATTTGCAGTAATTCCTTCCCGCTAATATAGTAAATCAATTTCTTGTTTCCTTTTTAAAATAAATTATAGAACATTTGGATATACTGTATATATATTAAAATATTCCCACCGTCTGACCCCGCGTGGAGTAAAGGGCTCCTAAAGGGGTCATCTCGTACCATTTGGTGGTTGTCGCGTCCGTCACCGAGTTCTCAGTCTCGGGTCCTTACACGAAACCGGGATTGCTGACAGTGCCCAAATCCGTCCCTAGGGTCTGCGATGAGACCCCATACAGATACCCGACCGCCCGGCGGGCACGCCCGCCTCGAACCAAATTTCGTACCAACTTCGTATTCGGAGGAAAAAGCCCCAGCTAGAACCTCCATATTTTCGCGTTAAAAAAAAATTTAGTATAATTTCTACTAAATCTGGTAGAATGAGGTACTCATTTAGTGACTTAATTTTGATTCTGGTAGATGGTAGAAAATCTGGTAGATAACAAAATAATTTCAGTAGATTTCTTGTTAATTTTCATTTTTACATGAACTGATTTTTTTATGAAAATATATAAATAAATTATATGAATGTAAAGTCCGGTCCATGTATTTTTTTCTACAGTCTAATTTATTCTACAAGTTTACGATATCAATTTGTTCAATTGCTATACAATAGTAATAAATATACAAGTGTTTATACAAGCTAAGACTCTAACCACAGACAAAAACCGAAAATCTAATTAGAGAAGAAACAATGATCATATTTCAGACAGCTGCAAGATGTAGGTCTGGAGACATTAGGAAAAACAATATTGTAAAATATCCTGTCAATAATGCCCATCTTCCAATCCCAGTAGAAAAACTCTTACAAATAATTGTCAGATTTTGCCCTCTCTCTAACTCTCTCTTTTAGTTTTACCGCATTCTAATACTGATGTTGAAAGGCTTTTTACCCAAATGAATTTAGTAAAAACAAAATTACGAAATAGAATGCAGCTACGCATGTTAAGTAATATTTTAGCATTAGATCTAGGCAAAATCAATGTTGTCATAACTATAACATTCCCCAAAAGACTTTAAAAAATATAAAAAGTATGCAAACTTATGAATGTCGTGGAGTAGAAATTGAGGATATTGGAAATCTTTGTTTTAACTAGAAATTTTTTCTGTTACTCAGGTAAATAAAATAGTTTATAAACCTGCATAATAGATTACTGTACTTTAGTTTTAAATTCATTTAATGTTATATTAAGTACGGTATGTATTAAAGGTATCTATTGTTCAGATATATGTTTTAATAAACAACTAAAATATTAATTGATTATTTTTTATTGCCAACTACATACCACCCATACACAGAAAGCTAGTAGAATTCTAGCAGATTTTCTTCAAGATCTTGGTGGAAAATCATCCTCCACTGTTGGCAACGCTGAAAGTTGGTCGCATTGTTCATGTGGAAGCATTTCGACTTTTTATCAAGAGGACTTGGAATTGAATCCAGTATATATTAAAATATATTTGAGAAGTACTGCTCTCCATTGATTTTCATCCTCTGCAATCTGAATACCTCTACAGAAATGAGCAACCTGCGGTAGAATCTAATATTCTTCCCAGTTAGCGAACGATTGGAAAGTAGCATTAAAATTTCATATATACAATATTGTATTAAAAGTTAGATTGTTGTGTTCTACTTATCCGCAATATTTATTTTTCAAATCTGATTATAAAAATCTAATAAATTTTACTAACCCACAATATATGACAATGTATTATGTAATGAATATTCTTTTTGGTCAACAGATGATGCTACTTTCCATTCTGGAAGAATTCTAAGTGGGGGCGAAACAAGCCCCTCCACAGGCTGCCCTGCGGAGGGGTCAGCCGAATTGTAGAGGACGGGGATCTATGGGCCAAGCCCGGACCCCATGATAAATATTTTCAAGGGATGGGATCCGAGACTCGAACTCGGATCCCATCCCTCAGAACGGAAACGCTTCGGCTTTCCACCCAAAGTGTCGAGTCAAATTCAAATTAAATTCCTTGAAAAATTTCTAAGAGGATCCGGACTGAGCGGGATTAATATAGTGCAGGGCCTTTAGAATATATTAAGAAAGGGGCCCTATATTTAAAAAAACAATAAAACAACACGAATATATTTGAATACATACATTTTTAATTCGCATAGTAATTATACAAATTAAATGTGTATCATTATCAAAAGTAACAATACAATCAACATTATTGTTTAAATATTAATTTTTCTACATTTAGCATGAGCAAATTTTTTGATGATATAGGATGTATCCTTTCATGCAGAAGTTTATATTCAGAGTCACACTCTTATGCTCTTTCTCTCACAATTTCATGAGACCAAATGAAAAGGCTCTAAATATAGCATAAATCAGAAGATCATTGGTTTAAAGCTCGTATTAGAAAATTGCCAAAAAATTATACACATATTTATTGACGCGGGGCCCGTAGCATATGCTACTACGTTAATCCAGCTCTGGATCTGGGTCCAGATGAAATTATCCACTTCAATCCGATCAGTTCCTCCTTTTGTGTGGATAGTGTGCATCATGGTGGTGTGTGGCAAGCAAGGAAGTGAATTCTATCCGGAATGCGCGCTCAACGTTAGAAAAGCGAGAACGTGCGACTGTTAGACTGGCGATGTTTAGGGTGGCTATTTTCGCAAACGTGCATTCAATTCTATAGTTAATTGACTTTGTCTTGATGGGATACGTTTGGCGATCAAAACAAAGTTAATTAACTATAGAAATGAATGCACGTTTGCGAAAATAGCCAACCTAAACATTGCCAGCCTACCATGTAAATAAAACGACCTTGGTGGCAAGGAATAAATTCACCATATAATTTAATAACTACTAAGTTGGAAAATAGTGCCATCTGGTAAAGAATACTTATACTTTATATAAATGAAAAAATTATAAACTTAAAATGTAATAAATTTTTTAACAAGTATTCAAGCTATTCTTTTATAGATTTTTTTTTTTTTATATATATATTTATAATGTTCTAAAATAAAATTAATTTTAAAATCTGCATAAAATAAAATATTAATTTAACAATTTTCTAATTTACGTTACTTTTATAGAATTAATACATAAATTTTAATCAATTTGATGATTTTAATTTTAAAATAGCGCCTCTACTGGCAATCGATACTATTCGTCTGCTAATTCTATTGAATAATTCTGTGTTCTCTTTGTTATATTGGGAAATTTAATGAATTTAATCGAAATTAGCCTAACATGTTTAATAAATTTTATCAGTTTTAAATTAATTTTTAAAACGCATTTATTGATAAAGTTATATACCGTATTAAATTTAGAACAGTTAAAGTCAAAAGTTTTTGCAACGTAATACAAATACAATGTATAATAATATAATCAACAATTAAAAAATAAATTTACTTAAGGTTTTTAAAATATAAAATAATATTTTTTGTTAACAAGTATAATGAATAAAATTACTTGTCTGTTAATTTTTTGAACGTTAATAACAAAATTTTTGACAATTAACAATTTAATTACGTCATTTCCGTCGCCCATTTAAAAATGATTTATTTAATTGAATAAAAATAAATGGATGGTTTCGAAGTATAAGATTGGTTTTAAATGATTTTAACAGATGGATAAGGAAGAGAAATGGGTAGAAGATGTTGCAGCTTCTTTGATCAGGGAATTTTTATTTAGAAAGGTGAAAAAATTGATATCAATTAAATTATTAGATATATGGTGATTTAATGTTTTATTCAAATGAACTCTAATTATAACAATATCGACCGATATAATTTTATTGAAGAGACGACAGTAGTTGTCCTGGCTCATCAGTTAACAGCGCAAAGATCTATATAAGATATACTGTATTCTATCTATTCATTTAATATTGCAGTAAATGATTCTTGAATATATTTCTTTTGCGAAAATTAGGTAAAATCTATTAGGAATTATTATGAGTTGGTATATTTTAAATTAGATTAGATAAAATTTGGTTTTAGTAGTTTTTAATTTAATTATGCATTGAAGAGAATTTTATTCAAAATTATTGCAAAACATTTCACATGCTTTCATAGAAATGATATACTCTCTTAATATTTTCACAGAATATATTTGCTTATTCGAGATCTGCAAAATCTCTCGTAATTACTGTTTTAAATATTGATTTAGATATTTACTGTAAAATTGCATAATATCTAAATCGAAATTTCAAATATTGTCTTCAAAAAATAATGTATATTATTATTTTGTAAAAAAAAACTTTTCAAAAAGATTAAATAATATTATAATTAAAGAAATCAATGAATTGTATAAGTGAATTTATTACCAAAAGCATTAAGAGTTTGATAATAAATTCATGTATTTTAAAATTTAGTTTTGGCTATACTGTTGTATCATACTTTACGGATTTTTTTATTTATATTTCAGTTAAATTTGATGCTAATTAATATACTGTATTAATTTTTCTATTTAAATGTATTAGTATATTCAATTATTTTTTATAATATAGATCCTATTATAAAAAGTAATTTTAATTCAAAGAATTTTGTTTCAAAATGAATTTGAATAATAATTGAAAATAATTAATTATTATTTTCAATTTGAATAATAATTGAAAATAATTTAGAACCACCTTAATTGTTATACAGGGTGAATGATAATAAAAAAATCACAACTTTGAGAACCTGTAACAGAGATCTATCTGCATAAAGAAATCCATATAAATATAAGTCCAATTCTGACTGATTTTGGAGCCATAAATGGTTTAGTTGTAAACAAAGACTACAGAACAAAGTAGACTTATATTTGGTAACATTTATTCGTAATTAATATTGCAGATTTATATTAGGTGTGCAAAAAATACCACCTGCCTCAATACACAATGCTTTCATTTGTGAATTACATGAGTAGCTCTTTTTAATTTGCATTTGTCCTTGATAACTGCTACAGCATCCAAAATATGGTCAAGGAATGCATATTGTTTCTATCTTTCATCCATTCCCATAATTCTTATTGGTAACATTTTTAATTATTCTGGCCTTTTTGCCTTTTTAAGTATTGTTTGCATTTTACATTATCTTTTGTTGCATTGTTACTATTTTTTATTTGAATAAATGGGTTTTTATACTATTCTACACATTCATTATTACTTGTTTTTGCAGTATTTATTGTTTTGTATTATCTTGTTGCTGTTTTGTTTAATTTTGACCTTTTACACCATTTTTAATTTATTGTTGCATTGCTTGTTTGCTTTTATTTAAATTATTTAATCTTATACATCATTTTAAACATTTATGGTTGCCTATTTACTGACCTTGTTTTTCAGTTTTGTTTAACATAAATTAAACAAAAACAATAAGTTCAACTGTGGCCATTTATACTACTTTATTACTGTTTGTTTATAGTTATATTTCAGAATATTATACACTTTACCTGGTGCAGCTTAGCCCAGGAGGCCCTTGTGCCATAAAATACCAAACAACCAATCATAAACAATAATCTAAAAGACTCAGAAATTAAGTCATCAAATATTATCAAATATAGGTCTGCAATTTATCTGTAGCCTTCTTTTACAATTAAACCAGTTATTGTTCTGAAACCATTCAGAATTAGACCTATGTTTATATATCTTTTTTTACTCAGACTTCTGTTATAGGTTCCCAAAGTTGTGATCTTTTGTCCTCACTCATCCTGTATATGCTTTAAAAAATTTAAAATATAAATGCATTCATCATGGTAATGCTTCCATTTTTTGTTGATAAAAAATTATAAACAATAAAAGTTAGAATGGCTGAAAAAGTTATATACAAAAATTAAAATTTTTTCATAATATTTTGCAGTTCAATAATTAATAGATAATTTAAAAATACAATATTTAAAAAACTAAACAGAATATTGTAACATAAATAACTTTTAATTTTAAACTCTTAAATACCCAAATCCAAGGTTGTAGACATTCTGCCACATATAAAAATAATAAAGGAGCTAAAGCACAAAGCAGAAAAAATTCTTTATTACACAAAAGAAACATTTTCAACCACTATCAACTGGTCTACTTTAGCTACTATTATATGTTACACAGAGAGCCAGGATATTTCTCTAGGTTATTTGTTTATTTAGGTTAGAAAGAGCTGTTGGTTGGTGACACATGTTAAATTACTGTTCCTGTTCCTGTTGTTTACATCAAAAATTGTAAATAATGTTACACTATACATATTATTGGTCAAAAACGTAAAGTCTGGTACGGATAACCATCAAAAACATTTCTTTTGTGTAATAAAAGAATTTTTTCTGCATAGTGCTTTAGCTCCTTTATTACCCAAATCCAAGCCATGAGAAAGCATAATTGATAATATTCCTCCTAAAATATTATCTATTTCAGTGATACTACAAATTAATAATGTAGTCTTTCAATCTAATCATAAAGTTCCTGTTTTTCCCTCTGGGTGTTAGCTAAATTGTTCACTAATAATTGTTATTCACATTTTCACTTAATTTTAGCTATACTATTTTAGCTTAAATGTTATGGAGATTTTTTCCAGAAATTAAACTTGTAATCCAAGCATTGAAAAGTTTATAAAATAGTTTGAAAAAGAAAATATCAGTTATAATATAAAGAAAATTTTATAATTTATGCTGACAGTAAATGAGATTCATATAAATCAGGGCTATCCAAAAGGCAGCCCATGGGCCGCATGTGGCCCACCAAGCCATTTTGTGTGGCCTGCGAGGTTTTCTCAATTTGTGATATAATATTACTTTTTAATGTTTTTTCTACTTTTATTTATTACTCTTTTTAAGAGATTAATAAAAAGAATCCTAAAATTGAATTGTATTAACTCAATTAATTTTTCTTAATTATTAGTAATTATATAATGATCAACAAGCTATCAATGACATCACATTTTTATAAGACTTTTAATCACCTCAATTTTAGTTTTAGCTATTTCAGTTTATAGTTTTGAATTGTGATTGTATTTTAGTTACTAATATGTAGGATCTTCCACTTAGAAAACAAGATTATACTTAAAAATAAGCACTAGTTTGAAGTGGAAAAATTAAGTAATTTATTGAAGCGCTTTCGACTTTAACAAGTCATCCTCAGCATACAAATTTGTATGCTGAGGATGATGAAGTCGAAAGCACATCAATTATTTAATTTTTTCACTTTAAATTAGTGCTTATTTTTAAGTACGTACAAATTTACAGCATACAAATTTGTATGCTGTAAAAATAAAAAATACAAGAAAAATTGCCAAAAAAATAACTAAAATACAAGATTATACTTAAAAGTATAATCTTGTATTTTAGTTATTTTTTTGTTTCTAACATTCACCATTTCAGTGATTTGTGTGATCATTGTTGTGAGATTGTTTTAATTTTATTTTACTGTTAAAATGTTAAATTAAATTAAATTAAATTTTATTTTATTTTTATTTTACCACGAGTTTGTTGCATTTGTGAAATGAGTGAGAAAACCATAAAATAGAAAATGGAGTATATTAGTAATGGTGGAAAAATGACTTTTTCATAACAAATCACACGGGTAAACTGCTTTGTTTAACGAACATTTTCCTAACTTTTGTGATTTTGGTTGAAAAGTAATATCAATGTTTGGTAGTATTTATTTGTGTGAAAGTGCATTTTCTAACATGAAGATAATTAAGAATCAATTTCAGAACCTGCCTTGGAGATTCTTCTTTTACATATTCTGCGGATAGCTACAACAGGAATAGATGTAAATATCCAGTCCTTGTAAATATTGCTGCCTGCTCTCATTTATCACATTAAATAGATACATAAAAAATAGTATGTATCTATTTATATTTTATAACTTTCTGTTAAGATGTTTATTGGATGCAATCTGGTAAATATAATTTATTATAAGGTTTGTTAATCTGGAAATAAAATTGGTTTCCAAAATTGCTATATTTATGCATTCCATCTGTTGACAATAGCATATCGAGTATCAAAGCCCCCCTTTTTTTGTAACTGTGGCCCTCCATATCTGTAGTAAACATGGCTATGGCCCTCGGGTTCATTATAATTGGACAGCCCTAATATAAATCATGTCCAGACTATGTTATTTTATAATAAAAACCTATAAATTTTAGAGCTTAGTTTTTTAAAAATTTATGTATATTTAATAAGAGAGAGAGAAAGTACTGCTTATGAACATTAAATATTAAATGCAAAACAATTACAACACTAGATAGCAGTTCAATACTTATATTTGCTTGTTAGTTAAAAAATTTTAATGTTTTTCAGCTAATATTTGGCCAATCGTAGTGATACATGAAATATACAATCAAATAGAATAGAAGAACTACAAATTTAAACCATAAATTCAGATACAAAAGTTAAAAATTAAAACAAAAATGACAGTTACTAGCACAATATTTAAAGTAGAGAAAGGAATTCACAATTTTTCCACTTTAAATATTGTGCTAGTAACTGTCTTATATTTGTCTCTCCAAGTGGAAGTTCCCTTGATATTTATATTATTGGTAAAAATTAAAAAATTCTTAATAAGATTTGCATTTACAAATGCGAATCTTATTAAGAATTTTTTAATTTTTAACTTTTGTAATTTTAATTTTAGCTATTTCAGTTTAAAGTTTAGAATTGCCATTGTACTTTAGTTATTTTTTGGTTTCTAACATTCACCATTTCAGTGATTGTGTGACTATTGTTGTAAGATTCTGTTTTAATTTTATTTTACTGTTTAATTTTATTTTATGTTTTAATTTAATTTAATTTTTATTTTACCACGAGTTTGTTGCATTTGTGAAATGAGTGAGAAAAAACGTAAAATAGAAAATGAAAATAGAGTATGTTAGTAGCGGTGGGGAAATGATGTAAAATAGAAAATGGAATGTTAATAAATGAACTTAATACACGATTTATATAGCACCATGAGCAGACCAAATCGTAGCGTAAATATTAAATAAATTTTAATGAGAAATGTTTTCGGCATTGCTATGCCCTCATCAGCCCATACATCAATAACAGTTTTTTCCTTAATTCTCAAACATAGAACACATTTGTTAAGAATTGAACATGTTATATATTACATATACATGTTATAATATATAACAAAATATATTACAATTTTTGAAATTTGAAAATGTAAAAATTAACAATTTAAATTTTAAAAAACATAAGACTAAAACATTAAAGATTTTTTAAACAGAAGGATTAAAAAGAATATACAATTCCAGGAATACATATATAAACAAGTGTTTAACGGTATAGCTAACTTTATGTCCCAAGTGCTTAATATCTCCTCCTTGTCTTTTCCTTTTGCTAAAAAGCTAGCAGAATAAAACATAGTCACTTTACACTTGCTAATTAACTTAACCAATCGTATTCTCATCTATTCTGTGTCCCAAGGCATATTTCCATGGCAAGGGGAGATTTAAGGATTGCCTTTCGTTAATCACTGCTCCTTCATTGGTTCCTCCTAGGATTTTTATCTCTTCAGCAACATGCAGCTCTTTTTGGTCATTAACTTTCTGTACAGTTTTTGCTTTATCCCATTCTATTTTGATATCGTGTTCATATGCTCGTCTAGCAAGGGCTGTAGTCTGGAGGCCTTTTCTTATGTCCACTCTGTGTTCATTTAATCTATCTTTAAGGTTCAAAGATTGTTGATGTGGCTCCTATGTATATTTCATTACTTTGTTTGTCTACGTTTTTGAGGGGCACTTGGTAGACACTCGACTGCTCTAGTTTATCGTAGTTATCTTTCACATTCTTGAGTAGGTCTGCTATTGTAATAGGTCTTTTGAATTTTTATTGTTAAGCTTGAGTACTTTTTTTACGGTTTCATATTTACCTAGGGCATATGTAACTACTTCAAATTCAACCTTTGCAAGTGAGTTTTCCTCTGTCCGGTTTCTATTCTGTTCATCCTGTTGCAAGTTAATCTTAAGTTCTTTCTTTGACCTTAGTTCTCTAAGTACTTTATTTACTAGACTCTTTGAATAACCGTGCCACCGTGCAACTGCCGTGATTTCTTCTATTTCTGTTGCTAGGTAATTTTCTGTGCTACAGTGTGTTAGAGCTCTGTTAAGGTATGACCTTAACAGAGCTCTAAGCAGCTGTTAAGGTATGGCCTTTTTATACTTCCATTTGTCGTTAGACCATTTAGGTATTATTACCTCAATACTGGAAGGTTTTCTGTAAACAGTTGTATTAATGGTACCTGATTCATAAATAATTGCACATCTAGAAAATGCACCATTGTTTTTTCTTTCTGTTCAACACTAAGAATGAGTCCATAGTTTGCTGATGCGAAGGCTCTTTGTAATTCATCCAATTTATCTTCATGACACCAAATAATGAAAACATCATCTATGTAGCGGATGTACAATGCTGTCTCCTGTATTAGATCCTGTGCCAAAGATTTTTCTTTGGACTGCAGTACTAGTTTGGCCAGTACCCCTGCTAGGGGGCTTCCAATTGGTACCCCTCTTCTTTGTCTACAGAATCTTCCTTTGTACCTATAAAAAGAAAAATAGCAACATATATCAGCAAGCTCTCTGCATAGTTTTGGATTGTGTGTGGGAGTTGGGAGATTTTCTAAAAGGAATCTGTACAGACATAAGCACGTCGACGCTATGTCTAGAGAAGGGTAGAGCTTCTCAAAATCTATAGTAGTAAAGAGTGGTCTGTCCATCATTCTTGTTTCTTTGAGTTTTAATATGAACTCCGCCGGGGAGCTTACAACAAATTGGTATCCTGCTAGTCTCGAATTGATCCATTTAGCCATCATTTTTTCAAAGTAATAGGTGGGTGACCTACACTTTTCAATTATATTACACTACGATTAGGTCTGCTCATTAGTGCTATATAAATTGTGTATTAAGTTCATTAACCTGTCAGAGCAGTAAAGGTAAAGAAAGTGTTAATAAATGATTAAGACTAAAACATTAACTTTAGAAATTTGTAAAGTAAAAACTGTGAAAACAAGCATAATTAATATAATTTTATAAATGATGATATTGTATGTTAGGTTGTAATACCAGTGTGCAGGAGTTTATTACAACTTATTCACTATCAGATTGATGCATAGAATATCTATTCCATTATTTTCAGTAAACATAGAACCACATCTCAGATACAGAACTAGACTGGTTCTCATTAATGACAGTGGTGTATTAGCTTTTAGTATTAATCTCCAGAGATTCCATCATCATCCCTTGTTTCCATGATTTGCAACTTTTGCATCTTTCCAGTAATATTTAGATTAAATTCATAAAATCATTTACAAAGAGTATCCTTGGTATGGCTATGGTGGATATCCTGTTTATGCTTGGCTAGATAATCTTCTAAATTTCTTAATTTGATGCCAACATATACTTCGTGATGGTTAACATTTTTGTTAAATATAGATATTACATACAAATATTCCTGTATCTTTATCTTCATTAAACTTATCTTTTTCATTTCTGTCATTCATTTTTATTTAATATTTAATTAAGTGTAATGTTTTTTGCTAAATATTAGCTGTAAACAAAGACACTTTAATTAAGCACAATTTAAAAAGAAATCTTATTAGCACAAATGAGCAGCCCAAAATCTACTACACAATTAAAAAAATCTTTATTTATAGAGAATTTTGTTTTGTAATTCTTGATTTACAAAACAAAATTCTCTCTAAATAAAGATTTTTTGAGTTGTGTAATAGATTTTGGGTCTGCTCATTTGTACTAATAATAAGATTTCTTCTTAAGTTTAAGCCTTTAAGAGCAGTAAGGAAGTTATATCCATTAAGCACAATAAGTATTTGGCTGGCAACTAAGAAAAAGTTTAATGTCATATTTATTTATTAAGAATACTAATATATTTAAACATGATTGTTTTTTAAATGCCATTTTGCAATCAGTAATGACTGCTAAATAGAAAAGTCACTCCATGTTTATCTATAATTAGTAATTATACTGATATCATAAGATATTTATTTATATATATATATATATAT
>AYEL01067299.1:0-16788 GCA_000484575.1 Olivierus martensii
AATTGAAGACAGGTAAAGATAGACTATTGGATTTGCGATATGTTTCATAAGTATTGAAATTGAAAAAATTCAGTCATTTCAGTTTACAACTCCAATTTTTCCAAAACATGATTCAATATTTTCTCTACAAAACTGGATAGCTTGATGGCAACCTGAATCATTCTTTATACCTGTTTATTATTGCTTCAATTTAAATACTTGTGAAACATGCCACAAATCCAATTGTCCAAGTTTTCCTTTTTTCAAATGGGTTTATTGTTCTTCCTATTTCTGTCTGAATCACACAATCAACTTTAATGTACACCTATACAATATTTACAAATAAAAATATACTATGTCCGTTGAAAATGATATGATACCAATTATTCTGTGTACTTTGAACTTGTGCAGCTTTCGTCTCATCAGTGGTACGCCGATAAATGTTGTCTGTTTAGTGGTTTCTTAAGGTCAATCGAATGGTGCTATGCATTTTCCGAAATCAAATTCACAAAACCCCTTGTTAGTAATTGCTGTTGTGAAGCATTCTCATATTTATTATTATTTCATCCACAAATTTGAGATATTATCTGATAATGCAATATTTAGTAAATAATCATGTGTCAAATTTACTACTGTGAATATTTGTAATTCTCACCGACTAGTATTGACAAAATTAATTAAAAAAAAACTTGATTTCCTTAATTCGGTTTGAATCAATATAATTTTTAGCATTCTCAAAACTTGTATATTATTTGCTTAGTGGCAGTTTAAATAAGCGCAGTATTAAGTAGTTGCTGTTTTTTAAAACTAATTTAGATTTGTGAAAACCGGGCACTGCATATAGGTGCAGGATCTAGATATATTGTTATCTCAGGCAACAATAGAAAATGGCTCCCTCTGTCCTCTTCATTCGCACATAAACATGACTAATACTTAGGAACTGGGAATATAACAACATCAGATACATAGTCACTAAAAAATATACAAAAGTTTATTTGTTTGTCAAATCAAACATAGTTAAAAAATATTATAAAAATACATATATATGGTGGATCGGGGGAAGTCACCATACTTTAGCTTTTTGACCCTAAAACTCATATTAAATTTGAATATTTTCCTTTCATATTATCCTAAAACTCATATTAAATTTGAATATTTTCCTTTCATATTTTTTGTATGAATATTTTCCTTTTCATATTTTTTGTACTTAAACTTACAAGTGTTATGCATATATGACTTTATCAAAATTCTTTAATATAGCAATCGGGTAATTTCTTATTACTTTTTTAAAAAAAGTTAAAATTAGTCATCTTATCCCGAATATTCCGCCACTGCGCTTTTCATGTTATTCACTTTAATAAATAGCCAAAATGAACTCTTTAATCATCCAACAAACTTCTTGTTCACTATACCATGTATATTTTACTAGAATAAATTGTTAAAATTCTATAAAATTACAAGAATTAAATAAAATCAGCTATTTAGATATTGTATACATCCACGGTGGTTAAGTTGCGGTTTTTGAGCCACATTCAACTCTTTGATGGCTTTAGTGTGGCTCCCTATCTCGAAAATCAAAAGTTGATATAGAGCAATCTCTTTTAATTAAGAAAGATGTAGGAGTTGTCCATTTGTCCATATAAAATAAGCTATCTAAACACTTAGGAAAGTGGATTTAACAGTTTTTCCTAAGCCCTTCATATACAATTAGTATTAAACATATAATGAATTATTTACTGTGTGGTCCCATGCCATATTTTCCATCATCATATTTCTATAATCGCCTTTTTAACGTTCTGTAAGGTAGATATAGGCCTATCATATATCTGTGAAGCATTGAAGCAATTCATGCCTCCTCTGTTTATGTTATGCTGCAAGTTTTAAACTTTCTTCGAACCAAAGACCTCTGGTTGGGTCCTAATATATGTTTTTATCATTTAATTTATGAAAATAAATAATAAAGAAAAAATTTAAATTCGGCATCTAAGCCCGAAGCAAATATTACCATCTTTCCCGTTGATCAGAGTGAGATTTAACTTTTAATCACGTGACTTAAAATGGCTAAATTAGAACGATATCTTAAGCAAAGCCTTCATTAAAGTATCTACTACACACTACATATATTAATTTTTACTTTGAATGTTATTATTACGATTAATAATTTCAAAAAGTGACTGTATAAATTTTTGATGAAATTTTCAACACACGTTGGAAACTTTTCGATTTCTAATGCGAGTAATTGATAATCTGATAATAGCTATCATCTATATTTTTGGCGGGCTTATAGGAGGTTATAACAAACCACCTAGAGGGCTTATAGGAGGTTATAATAAACCACCTTTTATCGCCACCTGTTGTAATAAACCATCTTTTATCGACACCTGTTTAAATATTAAAGAATTAGAGAAAAATAAGCCTCCTCCCCGATTACCATCTTCCCCCGATCCACTCTAATAGACATAATAAAAATGCACTCTATTTAATAAAATTAATATAAACTATAATTTAATTATTTTTCAACTAGCAAAAAATCATTAATAATTGTTTATCAATTAATCAATTTCATTAGCATTGTTTCTCTCTCACTTGATTAATACTATTCATTATAAAAATGCACCATTATGTCTTTGTAGACCGACTGCAATACGAAATATTGTCAAGATAAATATAATTATGATTACGGGTGAAATTGCAACTACATTTTCGCACGAGACTACTGCCTCAGTCGCCTCATTCTAGATCCGGCTCTACTGCACGTTAAATATAAAATGACTGATTGCCTTTAAAGGTATTTCCATGGCCACATTTATAATTTTGAAGGGCCTAAGCGCAACCTTATTATGAGGCCCCAAATAACAAGTCTATTTTTATTTCAATCTCAATCATGAATTTAATATTTAAAAATATAAGCACTTTATTATGCAAATATAAATGAGCTGTTTTTTATATTATTGGTTGTGAGGAGTAAGATTTTAAAATGTGTCTCATAGAGAGTGAGGCTCCAGGTTGTCTAATGCACCTTATGGTAAATGCGGTTCCTTATGTTCCTAAATAAAATGTTTGAAAAAATAAAATATAGCCATTATCTAGACTAAACCGAGTAAAAATGAAATAGTGAACTATAAGAAAATCATTAAATAATAATAAAATTTACAATTATATAAGATATTTTATATATAAAGTATTGTAATTAATTTCAATGTTTTACACAAAATAATTTCTGGAATTGAGGTAGCAATTGTAACTATTACCAGGAATCTTCAATTTTAAAATATAACAAATTAATTTTTTAATATTAAATAAATGCATTAGAATTATAGGCATACTTCACAGGGCTTCACTAATACAGTGGACTCTCATTTTTATGAACCTCCAATTTTCAATTGTAATCTGCTGGTCATGCATTAGAATTATAGGCATACTTCACAGGGCTTCGCTAATACAGTGGACTCTCATTTTTATGAACCTCCAATTTTCAATTGTAATCTGCTGGTCCCAAAAATTATCCCATATTATTAATTATAGAACTAATGTTAATTTTAATTTTATTTTACAAATTGAAAATGTACATTCTTTTTTTTTTATGAACTCAATTGTGCCACTTTTCTTTCATTTATTATTTTTCTGCAGACACTACAAATCAGAAAAGTGGTTCTTCCCATAATAAATGAATGGAAGTGACCCGGAAATGAAACCAAAAACAGGATCATCCACTTTATTGCAAGGAAGCACCCTTGCAATAAAGTGGATGATCCTGTTTTCAGTGTGAAATTTCATCCTTCAAACAATGTTGCACAAGAAGTTGTTTACCTGTAGATGTCAAAAAACAGATTTTGAAAGATGTGGATGAAAGTATCCTAACCAAGACAGAAATTGCAAAAAAGTTTGGGATACCGAAGAATTCTCTGTCTACAATTATCAAAACCAGAGATAAAATCATTAATCACAGTAACAGCAGAATATCTTCCCAGAAGTATTTCCACAAAGCAAAGTATTCCAAGTTGGAGGAGACACTGGTTGCTTGGATCAGGAAAATGAAGCAACAATATATCCATTGATGGCAACCTATTCAAAGAACAAGCAGAAATTTTTACTTCGAGACTCTGACTGAAAGATTTCAAGGAATCAGATGGCTGCAAAAATTCAAGTCATGGTCATGGCTTGACTTTCTGTAAAGTGTGTGGTGAAAGTGCAGCAGTCGACATGGTCATCACAAACAAATGGAAGGAAGAGAGGATGAATATTCGTCAAAAGATGTTTTTAATGCGAATGAGACCAGTTTATTTTTTAAAGTGCTGCCAGGATAAAACATTGAATTCCAAAGGTAATACATGCAAGTAGGAAGAAAGCTAAACAAAGAATTATAGTTTTGATGGGGGCCAACATGTATGGCTTAGGAAAGCTGCCTCTTCTATTTATAGGGAAATATCAAAAGCTCAGATATTTCAAAAACGTGAAAAACTCCCCACTGTGTATTATGCAAACAAAAATGCATGGATGACAGGTGTCATTTACAAAAAGTGTTTGAGAGAATGTGTATTATGCAAACAAAATGCATGGATGACAGGTGTCATTTACAAAAAGTGTTTGAGAGAACTGGACCAAAATTTTTTGAAAAAAACAAAATTCTCCTTTAAGTGGATAATTGTACCCTCTCACATTGAAGTCACTGCACTGAAGGCAATCCAGGTAGAGTTCCACCAAACGTTACTTCTGTTTTGTAGCCTATGGATGAGGCATAATCCAATGTCTCAAAAGAAAATATCATCGAATGCTTTTAAAAAGCATTGTTCTTAACTTTGAACATGAAAAAAACTATGAGATCAATTTATTTGGCACAATACATTTATCAATCAGTGCATGGAATGACATCACTCAAGCAACAATTGCTAACTCTTTCCATTATGCAGGGTTCATTAATGATGATGTGGTTGCAGAAGAAGAAATCTTGGATAATGATTACAATACTTATGAAGCCTTGCTACAAGAACTTCATCACTTCATCTTCATTTCACAAGTGCCTGAAGATTTGACTTTTCAGGACTTCTTGGATATAGACAAGAACAATGTATGTATGGAAGAAATATCAGATGATCAGATAATTAAGCAAGTTTGGAACCCAGATACAGAAGAACAATCCGATGACAATGAAGAATGTGAGGCCATCTCAAGACCTACACTTAAAGCAGCCACCAAATGCTGTCAGGTTTGTATCATTTTTTTGAAGCAGATGATAACTCTGACATGTTTGCTTGTGTTGACTCTATGGAAGCTTATGCTTATCAAAGTGTTACACTAAAGCAAACAAAAATTATCAATTTCTTTGGAATTTCTAGCAAATAAAGGTTAGTGAAAATTATATTTTTCGATGTTTTAAGTGTTATTCCCATTTATGAATTTTTGATTTTATTAACTTTTTTTGTGGTCAATACCAGTTCATAAAAACGTGAGTAAACTGTACTATGCTTTTCAATCTTGAAAAGCTGGAAGACTGATATCCAGAATTGAACCTGGATCCTCCAAGATAATAAATGAATGCTTTACCATACAGCCAACTGGAAGATTTTTTAGACATAGCACTGTTTGTACTTAAAGACAGTTTAAATATATTTTTAGGCTTTTATATACAGTGTAAGTCCCTGGGTGACACTTTCTTGCTTTATAGCAAAATTATGTTATTATATTAATCTATAAACTAACGAAAATTGTATAAGTTGAATTTAAAAACAAAAAGGAAGCAAAGTCAATTATAAACTCCCCCATAACCCATAAATTGTTGCCGATATGAAAATTCAACCCGAACGATAGGAGTCATACACGGAACAACAGAATCATGGGAAAGAGGAAGGAGAACAAAACAAGAGGAGAGAAGTCTCCAAGATCTGGAAGTAAAGAGGCGAAGATAAAAGGGTCTCACAAAAAAAGGGATAAAAAAAATAAGAAGAATTAAGGATTTAAACAGAAAGGAGGAAGATAAACGGAAGCAAAAGAAAAATCCAGAGTCTAGAGTCTCCTACTTCTCCTTCCGAGAAAACTCAACTTTACTCCAGGTACATGCGGATTAGATATAGCACGCCTCCTCTTTATAACTACAATTAAAGATACTATATTTAAAGCGTCAATTCTTCGTCTATATTTAAAGCGTCGTTTCCTTTTTAATGTATTTTTAAATAATAAACTTTCTCTTCTTTATCATATCTTCGTGTGTTTTAATTCTCCCGTGTTCTGGACCCCTTGTGCCAGGACCCACAACTACTCGATATCATTCAGCCATAGTAATACGTACATACCGCCTCGAATCCTCACATACAGGGTGGAAAAAAGTCTAACTCTCCAAATAACATGATAACTATCATAGATTCCAAAAATCTCTTAATGTCAACAAATAGGAAGTCATGGGTGGGCTACCTGATGGTGACCTTCAAACGAGCTGATTATACAAATGAGGACAATTGTAAATCCTATCTCAAACTATAACAGATGGGGGGAAAAATACCAATTACAAACTTGTTCAGCAAATTCTTATATGGAAACAGATTCTGATGATGAATGTATCAGAGATGGAGAAACTCTAAAAGAAGCCTTGGAAAAATCGATTCATAAGTTTCTTGAGGAACCTGAAGAAACAATATCAAATCTGAAGACACTGAAAGCCTAATATTCAGTATTTGAGACAACCAATAAACGAACAAAGAATTTAGATTTATTATCTAAATTCTTTGTTCATTCTAGATCTAGATATCTTGAAAATGATAAATCTAACTTCAATAGCCTGTGAGAGAGTTTTCTATTTCAGGAAATTTTGTATCTAGAATAAGAACAAGATTAAGTAAGCATTCAGTGGACATTTTGTTTTTTGAAATCATATTTCCCAAAGAAAAATACTAAATGAAATAAAAATTTATAATTTATATTTTGTAGGGATTTTAGTTATATTAGTTGTTTTTTATTTGGTATGTGTGGTGTATATTCTATTTTGTTATATTTTTTGTAGTTCCATAAATATATAAATAAACTGAAAAATTTTTAAATAAGTATATTTTTTTAATTTTAATTATATTTTGTTTTTTGCTTTTTTATTGCAAAAATTCAACTTTTGAAAAAATCCGAAAATACTGGAATTTGAAAACAGATTTTTTTCAAAAGTCGGTTTTTGTATAAACCCTATTGGTGTGCATGTGTGCGTGTGTGCGCCTGCTGTCTGCTGTAAACTGATAACATTTCTCCTTTTTGAGAGTGAGCAGGGCTGGATTTACCAATAGGCCAACTAGGCCGCATCCTAAGGCCTCACGATTCTAGGGGTCCCAAAACTATCAGTTTTCAACTTTTATAAACTTTTAATAAGAAAAAATGGGTTTTTGTCAGTTTTCAACTTTTATAAACTTTTAATAAGAAAAAATGGGTTTTTAGTGCTAGATAGAAAGTAAAATTTTAAAGGGTTCTTATAAGTTATAAGGATCCTTTAAAATTAGACGTAGCTGATTTGAATTAACTAGATAGAAAGTAAAATTTTAAAGGTTCCTTATAAGTTATAAGGAGCTTTTAAAATTAGACATAGCTGATTTGGATAGAAAGTAAAATTTTAAAGGTTCCTTATAAGTTATAAGAAGCCTTTAAAATTATATGTAGCTGATTTGTGAAAAGAAAAATTTTAAAGGTTTCTTATAAGTTATAAGGAGCCTTTAAAATTAGCTGATTTGAATATTTAGAGGCCCCAAAGCCTTGCTCGGCCTAGGGCCCCCAAAAATGCAAATCCGGCTCTGAGGGTGAGTAACATTTAAGGATGCTTGATACATAATTGAATGAAGCATGTCAGAGGAAACAGATGAGAATAAATGCAAGGAAGAAAAAAATGCTTGTGTTTGAGAGAGGTGGTAAATGTACAAGGTGCGACATTGAACTGAATGGGACGAACCTGAAGCAAGTGAATGAATTTGTATACTTAGAGAGTATATTCGAGAAGAGCACCACACATTGATTGTGAGTTTGAAGAAAAACAAATGCTGAATTGAAAATTGTAAGTGCACTTGAAAAGCATGCTAGAAATGAGACTCTGTCAAAAAGAATGCTATCTTTCCTCTCACTTTCCTTAATTCCTTTATCTTTATATTGAAAAAAGACATTCTACCATTACCAGATAAATGTTATTACAATCACAAAAATACTCATTCCATTTTTGAATTAAATTAAGAAATTCTTTTACACACACACATACATATATATATATATATATATATACATATATCAAAAATATCTATATTCAGAATGTATTCAATTGGTTGCTGTTTAATGTTCATATTTATGCTTCATATTTTGTTTTTTTATAATGAACCTTTGAGTAAGCCTGCTATTCCTTTCATTCTCTGTCAAATAATGCTAGGATTGCAGTATATAAGAGTGTACTGGTTCCAATACTAATATACGGAAGTGAGACCTGGATATGGGATGAATGCTCAGAAATTGAATGAAGTGAATGAGAAACTTCAGAGGTGTAGGTAATGTCATACAATAGGTTTGTTTCTTGAATGACGATACACAAAAGCAGTGTGACATGAAAAGGAATGTGATAGATGCAGTAAGTCAACTTTGAGAGGGTTTGGCTATGTAGAATGAATGAGTAAAGAGCATGTAACAAAGCAAGTATATGCTGGCCATGTGGAGGGTAAATGTAGGAGAGGAAGACCAAGGAAAGAATGAAAAGAACAAGTGAATGAATATCTGAGAATATATGGTTGTCAGAATCTGTATAAGAGGCAAGAAAAGAATGATTGTAGAGAAAAATAATAGTGTGTATAAAGATAGGGATATATACACAATCTGACTGGTGGCATATGAGACTTTTCTTTCTTCTTTGAGTAGTGCTCACTCTATTACATGGATACAGGCATACTGTTGTTATTTAGAGTATTAAATAATTTAAAAAATTTTATTGTTGGGGCATGGCATAAAAACAAGATAGAATTAAAATTTTGTTGCTATGACACAAAAAACTATAACTGATTATAGGCATTCCAAAACTTAAATAATTAGGAAAGAAGGTTTTTACATATTCTATATAACCAGAAAATCATTTTTAATAGATTATGGTGAATGCACCTATAAAATGTTATGGTTCTATACTGTTACCCAATTGAAAAGGAGACAAAGCCGCACAGAAAAATATACCAGTAATATGATGCTTAAAATCAACAAATAATATTAAACTGTAAGTAAAGCAAGCTATATGAGATTTTAAATGTTATAAATGTAAATCAAACATGTTCAGAATTGTAACTTACAAATACAATAAATATTTATGCTCATTATCTCAAAAAAATAATAATAATAAATTTACATAAAGTCAGATTTATGGGCATTGGATATATTAAGTCAAGAAATACCTAATTTTGTTGAAAACCTTTCCCAATAAATTTTCTACTACTAGAAAAGCTAGTGTGTTTGATTATCAGATATCTGATCTATTAGCAATTTTGAAATTGTCATCTTATTTAATTTTTATTTTTATTTCTCAACTAAACAGATTATTTTTACTAATAACTATAAAGTAAGCACTAAACAGTAGGTGTAAAACGAACAAAATGAAACTTTGTTCGTTTTACACCTGCTGTTTAGTGCTTACTTTATAGTAATTAGTTTCGAAGTATTAACAAAGCAGTTTAAAAAGTGTCAATTATAGATTATTTTTATTTATATAGGTATTCTCCAACGTCCACAAATAATTGGGACCAAAAGTTTTTATGTAATTCAGATTTTACAAAGTCAGAAAAATGATTTTTTATCAAAAATTCTGAAGCAAAAACTACCAGACAGTCGACTACTGTGATTGCACCTATACTACTTTATGGTGCTATAATGTTCTCCGACTGAAAATGAGACAATGCTGCATAGAACAATATCATAATATTAATATGATAAGATCAACAAACAAGCAAAATATTCTAAGCTAAATTAATCCCTACTGTAATAATTTAGAATTAAATTATAATTTTAATAATTATTTTTAAATCAAAACTATAATGCCACCATCTGTTGAGTTAGTAATTAATTTTTAAATTTGGACTACCGTATATACCACAGCCTTGATTTAAAAATTATTATTAAAATTATAGTTGAATTCTAAATTATGCTAGGAGTTAATTTGGTTTAGAATATTTGGTTTGTGGATATTCCCCTAGATAATTTCTTTTAGAGTAGATCAACAAACAATACACCAAACATAAATAAAGTAATATGATCTTTTAAATGTTGTAAACAACATGTTATTCTAAAGTAGTCTTTTTATACTATTACAGAATAGAAAAGTATTATCCCATAAAATTAAAATTTTAATTGAAATATGAAATAGATATAGGTAACAAGAATGGTAGCCTAGAAATACAGATCATAACAATATATAAGAACATCCCAATTTATGACAGGTTGCATTAAAAAATTTTTCATATAATTTGAATCCATTATAAACTCAGCACACAATTTCCTAAAAATGAAATGTTATAGAGGTTATGTTCCCCAATCACCACAACTCAGAATTTTCAATATGCTTTTAAACAATAGTAGCATACAGTAATGCTAAATAAATGATGATTATTTTTTTAAAACAAGTAAATTGTGTATGATGTGTCTACCAGTAATTTATATGAGTAAACTAAAGAAAACACAATATAAAAACAATGATGGAATGTTTAAATTATTTTACCATGTACAAGTTTCTGGTGTCTGCTAAAGTAATAAATATAGTAGTTTACTACCTTGAAGGATCTGGGTTCAAGTTCAAGTCTCCCATATTGGTTTTCATAAAGGACTCAGGCTTGGACAGACTCATTGAACTATCTTCAATATTCCAGTTGATCCATCATAGATGTTGGACAGTCTGTGGAGATTCTAAAAGTAGCTGTTGCCAAAAATATTCATTAACGGCTTAATTCAAATTAACAAAAAAGTTTCTAGCAAATACATTATCAATGCAGGTTTGTCACACTGCTGACAGATGATGATAATGTGAGCAATCATCACAGAGGCATCTTGATAGACTACTTAATGTAATGAAACAGCAAAACTGATCAGATATATCTATTCTTATGTTTTCCTTATATTGGCCCCAGATTTGCCTTCTCATGCACTTTCAAATGCCCTGTGCAGTCACTGATGATGAAATTTTAATCATTTGTATATCTAGCTGAAAGGCATTTGTATACAGTTTTGCAGTTCTTGGTCTAATTTTTAGAGCTGTTTTTTTTTTTTTTGCAACAGAGGGTATAAGTGATTGGGAAGTATTATTATTTTTAATATCACTTCCCAATCATTGGCTGACTACTACATAATAGTATCCATTTCAGACCCAATTGTGAACTGTCCACATCTATGGTAGAGCCAATAGGACTTTAAGAGTAGATGAATCAATATCTTGGCCAGATCCATCAAAAAATTTTTTGGAAACAATCAAAATTCCATGTTTCCATGCATTTAGGATTGACTGAAGGAGTCAAGCTTAGACAAAAAATCTACAAGGTATGAGACCTGAAAATAAATACAAATACTGCATAGTGGAAAAGCAACACATTTCAATCCTGGTGACAACTCAGCTATCTGGATCAATGGTTACCATTATTTCAAAATCACTGATAGCAACCATAGTAAGTACGGATTATGATAAATTGGAACTGTTAAAAATTAGGAATTACCTGTATTGAATTATTATGGATTAAAAAAAAATTTATTATAAACTGAAATAAAAAGTTAATTTTCTGATTTTATAACAAAATACATTAAATATATAAATAAATTTTAATTATTAAATACTAACCATATAACCTTCCTTTTTCGGCATTTCGATCTGAATCTGTTTCAGATGATGCTGTCATCTTTGCATTATCTAATAATGGGGTATTGCACTCACCTATAACAGAAAAATTTAACACATTAAAAAAAGAATTTACAATAAAGAGTGAATGCTTCTTTTATCAAAAATAATTTAAATTATTGAATTACAATGATTAGACAATATTTTAATTAAAAAGTTGTTTCAGCTATATTCTCAAATTGCTCTGAAGAAAAACTAAAATTTACCTACAACTTATGTGATTAATTTGTTCCAAAAAGTCCATATTAGTTGAAAATGGTATAAGTCCAATAATGTTTAAGTTCAATATATACCTTCATTTCAAAGAATAGTTATTTTGAAACCAAATGATCTAT
The DNA here is from genome assembly GCA_000484575.1 of Olivierus martensii. Taxonomy (NCBI): domain Eukaryota; kingdom Metazoa; phylum Arthropoda; class Arachnida; order Scorpiones; family Buthidae; genus Olivierus; species Olivierus martensii. The sequence goes on from AYEL01067299.1 coordinate 12,175, forward strand.
CCTACAAATTATCCTTTTAAATTCTGTTCTATCAAAAATTTGTAATATTTTCTTAGGCAATGCATATTTTTAATTTTGATAAATTATTAGTAATAAATATTTTTCACAAAAATTTATTGTTTAACAATCATTCCCCTTATTGTAATCAACTAATATTGCAAGTGAACATCTTATGAGAGAAGTAATATTTTTTATCTATCTATAAAAACTGAAAAAGATTTTTTATCTGATTTCAAGATTTGTTTTTATCCAACTGCTTTAAGTACATCCTAATACAATTTTGATAATATCATTAAATTTGGATTTTAGCAGCCTCTTGAAATTTGTTAGTGTAATATAAAATAACATTAAAGTTTAAACTTTATACATTACAAACCTCAAGGGAATTTATTCCAAATGAATCTAATTATCTTGCCATTAATTTAAATTATTTCAAATCATTAAAATATCCATTGTATGTTTCAAGGGTTAAAATTTGGCAAATTAATTAGGTTCATTTGGATTAAATTCCCTTGAGGTTTGGATTGTATAAAGTTTGTGCTTTATATTATAGTACTATTTCAAGATAACAATGATTACAGAAAACACCCCTACTTTTTTACTTTGTTTAAATTTATGAAATAAGAAACTTCTAATTGATCCAATTATGATATATATTACAAAACACAATACATAAAGTTATTTCAGTACTTTTTGGGGCAAAATAATAGTAGTAGTATCTGAGTTACAAACAACCCAATTTATGCACAGAATTTATGTAGGAATTATACTTTATCTTGAACAGCAACTATAGTCTGTTCAGCCTAACCTTGTGCATGACCTTGGAGACAATCCGCGCAAAGTAGTTCCGGAAGTAGTTACTGTTTTCTAAGAAAATACAGTTAATAATTTAGTTATATATTACTTTCATTAAAACAAGTCAAAATATTAAGGGTTTTTAGTAGCAAATTATTCGTCTTATTTTCAAAAAATAATGATTGTTGGTTAGGAATACTTGTTATTGGCTGAAATATAAGCTGGGAAAAGGACAGATTCATAGAAGAAAATGTGATAGAACCTGTAATGTTTTCAATAAATTGCTCGGACAACTACTAATAAGTGCTCTAATTTGTTGGATTTATTGATATTAAATTGGAAAAAAGATGATAAATATTATACATTTAATACATAGAATTTTGTTTGAATTTTCATGAAACGGACAGTAATGACGAATGGGAATCTTTGTAGCATGTAGCATGCTTATTGACATCATCGCCTACTCAAAACAGACAAAAATTTCCTATCATCTGAGCTGTCTTATTATCGGCTGTTTTCAGAGCCATTAACTTTGGAAAGTGTTGGCCAAATGTACTGTACAATATTTCAGATTGAATTTGTTTTTTGTGATATTTTACAGATTACACTTTTGGTACTTATAAATTGTGATATTTTACAGATTACACTTTTGATACTTATAAATTGTATTATGACATTCACATATCCAAGTCAACATGGATACGAGATGAGTAATGCGGAAGGATACTTCGGTAGAGATGAGGCAGCCAGATTGTCTCCAAGGTCATGCACAAGATTAGGCTGAACAGACTATATATTAATAGTAGGCTGTTAGTAATTTTAGGCCCTTCAAATCTGGTGAACTAGATGGTAATTTGCTATTGATTTTTAAAAAGGGCACAGACATTCTGGCTGTATCTTTTTGCCATTTATTCAGGGTCTGCCTGGCTTTTGGCTATATTCCATAATCCTGCAGCCAGATAGGGGTTTTCTTTTATATCTAAAGCTTGGAATGGTGAGGATTTTGAGAGTGCTAATAGGCCTTCAGATAGTTCTTATGCTGAGACTAAGTCTTTTCATCCAATCAACTTATCATTAATATTTTATCTTCAAAGCACATAACAGCAGTATTTTATAAAATAAACACTTTATTTTGTTTCATTTGTTGGAGATGAGGTTTTAATAAATTTTCCTTTACATCACAGTCAATTTAAGTAAAATAAAATCTGAACTAGCTTATAGGACCTTAAGTAAAATTAAAATGCAGGAACGCTTTCAAGCTGGACTGCCCCTCATCTCAAATGGTGCCATCATTTAATAGTGGAAAGCTCTATTAAAAGCATGCAGGACTGATCTTGAAAAAATTCAAAAGATGGCTTATTTGATAATCACAAGAACTAAGAGATTGCCCTTATTGCTCTTTTGAAATTCTCCATGGCTTTTCCCTTTTGCATTTGTGTGTTGAGGTTAGTGCCCAGAAGGGTTTTTTTATAGGCTCAACTGTAGTGGGAAAAGAACTCAGATACACCAAATGGAACACTCTTTTGAATGTTGTTTTTCCAATGTGGATGGATTAATTTGGGCACAGTATTAAGGATAGATTGGTCTGGTATACAAATGATTCCAAAATATACTGGTATAGGGGCAGGGATTTACTGGAAGGGAACAAGGATATTATATCCCAATGTGGATGGATTAATTTGGGCACAGTATTAAGGATAGATTCGTCTGGTATACAAATAATTCCAAAATATACTGGTATAGGGGCAGGGATTTACTGGAAGGGAACAAGGATATTATATTCTTATTCCTTTGGACAGTTTTTTTCAGGCAGAAATTTTTTGTTATTTCTGAATGTATTAAAATTAATCTTGATAGAAGATATATTAATAAGCATGCAGTATTTATATCCTATGAGATAGTTAAGCTGCTTTAAAAGTACTTAATAGCTCATGCTTTACTTCAAAGCTTACCACTTCCTGGCATATTATAGCCCATATTGCTGATATGCCAAAAAATACTATAAACAACAACTTCAAAGCTTATGTAGGAATGCCATTATTTTACTGTGGAAATGGCTACCAGAAACAGACTTCAACTTTTTTGGATGGCTGGGCACAAGGGGACTGAGAGCAATGAGGTTGCAACTGAGTTTGCCAAGGAAAGTGCTTCTTGTCCATTTATTAGACCTGAGACTATCTTGAAACTAAATCTAAGGCATTGTCAGGACCTGGTTGGCAGCTCAGCAACTCTTCCATTGGAAGCCGATTTCTGGATAAAAGTAAGTAAAGGCTTTTAATTTAGATTCTTCATTACAGAAAAAGTCAAGTAAGGATTGTTATAAGGTCCTCATATTGCACTATTATCTTAGTAGACATTTCCACTTAATTTGGATTGTTAATAGTCCCAATAGTAGGTGATGTCAGGGAGGAGATGAAACTCCTCCTCATCTTTTGTTTGAATATGTCACCTTTCAGGGCTAGGGCATGATCAAGCCCTTGCATTTTCCTACATTAGAAGATCTTTTTGAAATCTATTGATGATGATAGTATTTTTGTATATAAGATGGGACTTCTTATGGGTTGATTCTCTTAAGGGAGCACAACAGATTACAGAATGTTTACAGTGCTAGGGTTGTTTATAGCCTCCTTTTATGCTAGTTTACTATTACTGCTATTATTTCTGCTAATAGTGCTGCTGCTGCTACACACAACAAAGAAACATGAATTATTAATGCTAAAAGTTAAATAATAATTATAATAGAAATAAAAATAAAATGATGTTATGCTTCATGAAGTAATTGGGAAATATTTGATTTTTCACAAATTAGCATGTTATAGCAGGTCATTTCTGTTGAATCTTTGTGTTCTCAAGTCAGCATTCCAAGCTTTTGGATGTAAAGCTATGTAGTACTCTTTCTTAAGGTCTAAATTTAGATTTTTTTTGCAGTATCTCATATATATCTCAACTTCATATTCAGTCATCTATTCTCCTCTTCATTTCTTAGCAGAAACTAATAAACAATTTATTGCATCATGTATTAATTTAATATCAGTTTTGTGTTCTAAGAATCATCATTTGTACTATTTATTGGGAAAGATTAACTGATTTATAGCTAATTATAATAAATTTCCTTAGGTCATCTTAAGATCAGAATATTTTAAGTCAAATGATCATAAGTCAAGGAATATATATATACACTGACGGAAAAAAAAAATCCCAACACCAAGAAAGACTTGTGTTAGATTATGAGATTGAGAGTAGTGGTGCTACAAATGTAATTTGTGACATAGATGATGCAGAAAACAGGAAAAAAGACGCAGATGATGTTGTTGCTTGGAAAAAGAAATTAAAAGCTTGGTTGCAGAAATGAAATTGTGGAAAACAAATTAAGCTGAAGAATTTAAAAGTCCCTCAGAATTGCAGAAAAAATATAGAATTGCAAGAAGAATCAATTAAAATAGAAAAAGAAATTTTAAATGTTGTAAAGTTATGATTAATTATTACTAAAATAAAATTACTTTGTGGAATATTCCTTTTATGTTAGTTTATGAAATTTTTCCCTCTCGAAGGTATCTCCACCTTGTCGCGGTGAGAGGGCTTTTCGATCTAACTAAGAGAGATACCCTGGTCCTCCAGGTTGGGGGTTTTGCTTGGGGCTAACAACCCCATCATAGAAAACAACCCTTGTTACGAAACAAACACAAACGTTAAGAACCCGGACTGCTTTAAACGGTAAACGACCTTGGCATTGGAAAAACGCACTAAGATTTGGAACATGGAATGTTAGAAGTCTTTTCAGAACAGGAGCCCTGAAGGAGCTATCTGACGAACTTGAAA
>AYEL01067300.1:0-11943 GCA_000484575.1 Olivierus martensii
GTTAAGCAGGAGTTGAATAGACTGGAAAAGTGGAAATAACCCAAGAATTGATATCGAAAAATTTTGGATTATTGGATAACTTTCCCTAAATTTAAGATAAAGCAAATTAAAGGGCTCTTTTCAGAACCAAAAGTTTGGTAAAAATCTCATAAAATGAATGATAATTTTGAATAAATCAGGAATATTCTGATATAAATTATTATAATTTATGAAAAATTGTTTCATTACTGCATTTCTTATATTATTCGCCGATTTTTTAACAAGTTCAATTTTTCTGGATTCAAAAATATGATATTGTTTTCAATATAAAGATAAAAATTATAAAATACTGTAAAAACTCTTCCAAACAATTCTCACTGATAAGGTGTTTAGTATCTGTTGATTGTAATAAGAAATAAAACGATAGTTGGTTTTTATGACAACTTTCAACTTTTTCTACATGTTACACAAATCCACGTTTTAGGAATCCATTTTATATGGGGTCTACACTATACTGTATATTTTGAAATGTGCTATTTTTATAACAATATAATTAAATTTATATGTAATAATATGATGTGACTTCTGGAACTGATGTGAACGTAATATATCCGACATATTTGGTTGAATATTGATTGCTGCTAATTTTAAATTATTTTTGAGATGTGAGTCTGTTAGCCGATTTCTTGTTTACTTTTTATTAAACTCATTGCGGAAAAAAATCTGTTCACAAATAATTTGTAGAAAATAACAACTGAATTTTTGTTGAATAATTCCTTAAGTTGGGAAATTAATTTTCTTTGATAAAAGTTTTATAAAAATATACCAAATTCTTTCTTTAAATGTATCTTTCAAATCTAAGTTATTTTACAAGTGAATTATTTCCAATTGAAGTTCATTTGGTGTATTTTTTATATTTACTGTAAAAATCCTATTTCGTTTTCTCGGTTAAAAATTTTTTATTTTATTTTGTTTATTTATTTTGTAATATTTTGTGCTACGCCGGCAGCGGGTTGCCTATCCCTGCTGTAGAATCCTCTGTATAAAATAAATTCCTAAAACGCTTATTTGTATAATTTGACAAAAGTTATTAAAGTTGTCATGGAAACGAAATCAACAATTTTGGTTTGGTTTTTATTTCAATCAACGAATATTAAATACATTATCAATGAGAATCTTCTGGAACAGTTTCAATTTTTAATTACAATCGTTGAAAGAGAAATGCAAATAAAGCATCTGTACATACATAATCTAAGTGTCACATCTCAAATGTTATACGGGGCCAACTATATAGCATCCAAAATAGAAATATTATGCAAAATTTGACGTCACTTCTTCTCTTTGTTTTTAATGGAGAACTAATATTTATCTGTATAAAAGAATTATAAATTATTTATAAATATTAAATTTATAAAATATTAATACAAATGTTACATTTTTGTAAATTGAAAAACAATAAAATAAAATACTTCGTGCAGTCGCCATTATGCTATTGAGAATGCTTTGACAACTAATATATAACTTCAGAGTATGTGTGTATTAAAGTACAGAAGAGGAGAATTTTGTTATCACATTTTAGAGAATTAATTTAATTATAAACAGTAGATGTTAATATCTTTAGATAAATTTTCTTACTCAAATTGAGTTTCTTATAAGCTTAAACTAACTTATAATTTAATACTTCGTTCCTAGCTAAATCCTTTAAATTGGTTTACTTTAAATCTTCATTTCAAGTTCAATAAGATATAGAGGCATATGCCTCTATATCTTATTGAAATTTCATCATTCATTTAGTACACAAGCCACACGTTTTATAATATAAAATACAATTAAACAAAAGTACAAAAAATAAGTAAAGAGAAATGATCGATAACTATGAATTTAAAAGGGGAATAATTAAACATTATATACAGTAATTATATATACAAGCAGAATAGGACCTACACTTCCTAAACATATTCAAATTATTTTAGTAAAATTTTGATTATTTTTCTTTTCTAAATTTTAAATACTAAATTATAAAACGTCAACTAAATGCTACTAAATATCAACAATTAGATTTTTATTAAAACTATATATAATTCTACTCTACATCATTTATTTAGTTTTATTATCACATACAGTATTATTATTTATATTACTAATATATGTATAATAATATTATACATATATATTAATTAATATGTAAGTTGTATAATAATAGTAACAGTAGTAGTAGTAATAATAAATTATCAACACAAAGCAAACAGAATTTTCGTATAGTTTGTTTTAATAAAAATAAGAATTATTATTAAATATTTTTATACAGTACTTTTTGGAGGATAAATGAAAATATAGATAATATTTTTTCTCTTTTTAAAACAATTTCTTGTTCTTCTTAATTATCTTTTAACACTACGTAATTATTTAATTAAACGCCTCCCAATTTCTACCCAACTATAAAATTTTATTACTCACTTTTGAAAACATTTGCATCATATCTCGTGTCTTTAACCACATGAAATAATAAAGCAAACACGGCAATTAAAATCCCACTCACAATCTATAAATAAATTATAAAAATTATATATATTAATAAATAGATTTTCGTTGCATCAGTAAAGTTATAAATAAATTTTATAAACAAAGTTGGTAAACTGAACTAAAAAACAAATTTTTTCTACTTACCGTTGTATATATTCCTACGGCAAAGGATTCATATCTCATATTCGTACAGCAACTGTTTTTTATTCGAAAACACATTCTGACAAGCCTTTCGTACCCCCAGCAGACATTATAGAATTCTCCAGGTGTGGTCTGAATCAGTGAGAGAGTTGTTTAACTGTTAAGCTAAAGCCCGAATTCCGTGTGAGGTTTTGAATAGCAATCGCTTAATTGGTCTAAATCTCTTGTAAACTTCTTTTATAACGTCATTACATATCTATTACAGTATTAAATTTCAAGAATACCATTAACTCAGGAAACATTAATTTCTAATTAAAAAGATCTTTTTTTTAAAACTTTTCTCGGTATCTTGTGATAAAGTAATGTATATTTTATAAATCTCTTCCATTTTCGTCTTTGAGTAAGATCCCATCGAATTTTTAAATTTAAAATCTCGATAAAATAAGGACATAATAGATACTCCAGCCTTTCCCACTTATTTTTTTATTGTCTGCCTAATAATATTTTCAAGGACACTCATTGTATGCCGTAATTTCAATCATCATTTTTTTTGTGTGTAGGTGTTTGTAGATGTGTGTGGGTGTGTTTTGAACAGTCACTAATTTTAATTATGTTCAAAGTTCATTATTTCGTTATAAATAAAGAAATAATATTTGCTTTTTCACCATTTAAAAAACTGGAAGAGTTGAAATGAAATGACTACTTTATAGTCCAAACCGATATAACACGTAAAATTAGTCATTATTCTGAATTTATTTAATAACAAAATATAAGTTTATTTTTGTAAAACGAAAGTAAAAGTAATTTACCATGTTTTCTATAAATTATTAATGAAAGATAAGTGCATAAAGTGGCAGAATTCTTAATTATGATTTTATTTCTTTGGAAAAATTATTGTAACAAAACAAAATTTTGTATAGATAAAAAATGAACAAATCTATAAAATGCTTTCTACCGCATTAAGATAGGTTGTTTCGTTTTAGAGTTATCCTTTGTTAAACAAAAAGGATTGAATATGAAACAAGAAATGAAATGTGAGAGGCGGTATAATGGGGATTGTTTAAGTTGCTTCGTTTTAGAGTTATTCTTTGTTAAAGAAACGAGATTTGATTCTTGAAATGTCAGATGATAACTCCCGTCCCACGATTTCGATAGGCTTTATCTACAGGTTGGGGCCATCGAAAAGTGACTCCTGTAAAAGAGTTTGGGTCATTATGCTTTCGTTATTAAAAAAATCGAGGTCAAATGTCATAAAGCCGGACTCCACCGTTTATATGCCTAAAAAACTGCAAATATTTCAATCAAAGCGGCTGTGTAGTGGCTAAGGTACTTCCAATCGAAGCTGAATGTTGTAAGTTCGAGTCTCGCTGGCGTACCTTGTTTTTTCGAGTGAATAAATTAAAATATTATTAACAGTAAATCTTCAGATAAAAGTAAATTTTTTTAATTGATATCTTTAAATTTATCAATCATCATCTCGACAAGGTTCAGATTTCGTTCATTTCTTTTGAATAATCGTCCCAGCTGGTTTTTCTGACGTAGCTGCGAACCATGTTATATGCTAGAAAAAGAAGTTAACAGATTAAATTGTAGAACATTTGAAAAATAAAATTGAACGTATATGAGACCAGAGCAGTCTAATACGCGATTACCCCAAGGTGCTGATCCGCAATTGCCTCAGGTAACAATATTTACGGGGCAAGACCTTATCAGGGATTTTCTCAATAAATTTTGAAATGTCAAAAAATATTGTTTATTTAATATACTGAGGCAATTGCGGATCAATATTTACCTGAGGCAATTTATTGAGAAAATCCCTTATCAGGGATTTTCTCAATAAATTTTGAAATGTCAAAAAATATTGTTTATTTAATATAAACTTTAATCAATATTCTTCATACTTTACCAAAAAGACAGCCCCTAATATGAAATTATCTTAAGAAATTTTGCACTTTTAAGATACTGTCAAAGTTGTGTGTGCTATTCGGACGCGACGCTTTTGTAAAGATCGATGTTAGTACTGGAATAGCATCATTCATCGTGCGTTATCTAAGTCGATAGATTTATATTAACTTGTAGTAGAATACTACAATATCAAAGAGCAAAAATTCGTTTGTCTTATAATAAAAAAAAAGCCTGATAATACACATCCCCAACTGTGCCCTTATCCACTCCGCCTTAATATTCTTTTCAACCCGTTTGTTTTAAAATTCGTTTAGAAATGATTATTAATAATCTGGCATTTACATTCAAAAGTAGTATTCAATTGAAACTAGAATATTAAATCTGAAGGAAAACAGTTTGAAAACAGCAAATATCGGAAGAAACAAACAATTTTTTCCTCCTTTCTCTTCAATCGTAGATACATACCTCTATAACTCTCATTGTTTAATCAATTTGCAATACATTAAATATTTTGCATTACTTGGTTTCCTCTGAAAAATCGAAAAAAAAAAAAAAAATCGAATCAAAATAAAAGAGATAGGATCCTTTCCTATATTTTCACTATTAAACTTCTGCAGATTGCATCCAGCAAGATTTTTAATCAAATTTAGAAAAAAATATATATAACTAATTATTTTTAATTAAAGTTTTTATCGAATCGAGATAAACAGTGAGAATTTATATAATTCTATTGCCTGGAAACGCATCTACATATCATGTCGTTTAACTTTTAATCAAATCTGAAATGTAAATGTTTATAATATTTAATATTTTATGTAAATATATAAATTTTTATATCCTTTCATATTGGCTTTACTGGGAATTGAGCAATATGAAAAGAGTAGGAAATAAAGGGGGTAAGGTCTTAGACCAGGGTAACATGATGCGTTTCATCTCTGCTTTTGAGACTAGTCACTCCTTTACCAAGACCGCACTGCGTGGCAAAGAGCCACATCCTTCTCGAGGTGCCCCCGTTTTCATAGAACAGTGCGGATCTAGACGTAGTCGTCGATAAACATCCCAGAAGAAGGCAATGGCAAACCACTTTTGTATTATGCCAAGAAAACTGCATGGACAAATCTGTTAGTGTTAGCGTTATAATGCTGGAGGGTGAGCCCCTCAGACCTGAAGGCATCCCTATGGTTACTGGGGAAGAACAGCGGACCTCTTTGAGTATCTCCATGCGTAATGACATGACTAGGTCAAAGCCACAAGGAAGCCTAGTTGTTGATTATTGCAGCAGTGAAAGAAAAGGCTCATGTTTCATGAAGAGACACACTGTAGGAACCTGGAACGTAAGGAGTATGAATCAAGGCAAACTGGAGATTGTGAAGGCAGAATTGGTTAGTACACAGAGATATTAGGTGTAAGTGAGCTCAATTGAACTGGAAAGGGTCACTTTAACTCCGGAGAATTTGTAATATACTACTCAGGTCATGACTCCAAAAGAAGAAATGGAGTAGCTTTTGTTCTTCAGAAGACCATTGGCAAATCAGTGATTGGTTTCAACCCGGTTAACGAGAGAATAATTACAATAAGAATTAAAGGACATCCAACAAACATCACTCTTATTCAAGTTTATGCACCTACCACAAGTGCCACAGAAGAAGAGATTGAAGATTTTTATAGCAAGCTACAGGAAACAAAACACACCATTTGAGGCAAAGACATGCTGTTGCTAATTTATTGGTGACTGGAATTTCGAAAGTTGGCGAAATTAGACTACCAGGGATTACTGGGACATTTGGTTTAGGAACTCGCAATGACGCTGGAGAAAGACTAATTGATTTTTGTGGAGAGAATTCTCTATTCATTGCTAACACCTTTTTTCAGCAGCACAAAAGAAGACTTTACACTTGGATATCCCCAGACGGACAACATCGAAACCAGATTGACTACATAATAGGGAATAAAAGATGGAAGAGTGCAATACAATCCGCCAAGACTCTTCCGGGTGCAGACTGTGGAACTGATCATGAACTACTGATTTCAAAAATCAGGATTAAACTAAGAAAACTGAAGAAACAAGCTCCACCCACCAGATATGATCTAAACAACATACCATTAAAATATTCAGTTGCTGTAAAAAATAAATTTAGTGCACTGAATATGTTAGAATGCGAACCAGATGAATTATGGACTGAACTAAGAGAAATTGTACAATCAGAAGCAAAGAATATTATTCCCCAAATTAGAAAGAAGAAGACTTCCATTTGGCTTTCTGCAGAAGCTATCCAGATTGCAAAAGAACGGAAGAGAATGAAAATTGCAGGGAACATACAAGAATTAAGGAAATTGAATGCCGATTTCCAACGTCAAGCTAGAAAAGATAAAGAAAATTTTCTAAATCAACAGTGCCAACAAATAGAAAACCTAAATTTGACGGGAAAAACAAGGGACCTTTTCAAGAAAATCAAAGAAACCACAGGCAAGTTTACAGCAAAAGTTGGAATTCTCAGGAATGAAGATGGGAGAACCATATCTGAAGCAACTGAAGTGAAACAAAGATGGAAAGAATACACAGAAATTCTCTACAAGCAAAACAGCAACATGACAGAAACTTACGATGTGAAGGACTATCACCAAAGCCAACCAACGGTACGGAGTGTTCCAGGCTGGAAGAAGTCAACATTTATTCCTATACCAAAAAAAAAGTGACGCCAGCGAATGTACAAATTATCGTACCATTGCGTTAATTTCTCTGCCAGTAAGGTCTTACTAAAGGTTTTACAGAAAAGAATAGGGCCATACATGGAGAGAGAAATGCAGCAGTGCAAGCTGGTTTCAGGAGAGGCAGAGGAACACGTGACCAAATTGCAAACATCAAATGGATAATAGAGAAAGCCAGGGAACACCAAAAAGATGTGTACCTGTGCTTTATGGATTACAATAAGGCTTTTGACTGTGTTGACTATGCTAAGCTGTGGAACATTTTGAGATCCATGGGAGTTCTTGAGGATCTTATTTTACTCATGAGAAACCTTTACATTGGACAAGAAGCTACTGTTAGAACAGAATTCGGAGAGACAGAATGGTTCAAAATAAGAAATGGAGTGAGACAGGGCTGCATTCTCTCTCCATACCTTTTTAATTGTTACAGTGAATATATGTTATGAGAATGCTGAATTAGAGAATACTACAGCTGGTATTCAAATTGGTGGAGAAATCATCAATAATCTGAGATATGCTGATGACACCACTCTGCTGACCGAAAACAAGGAAGACTTGATGGAATTGATTAAGAAAGTCAAAAAGAAAAGTGCCAAATGTGGACTAATGCTAAACATAAAAAAGACAAAAGTAATGACAACAAGCATTAATACTGATTTTAAAATTGATGGCGAGGAGATAGAGGCTGTGGACAACTATATCTTCCTTGGCTCCAGAATTGATAAAAAGGGACAGTGCGCTGGAGAGATAAGGAGGAAGTTGACCCTAGGAAGAATTGCAATGACCGGTTTATCCAAGATAATGAAGGATAAAGATATTTCTTTGTCAACCAAGATAAGAATAGTAAGGGCAATGGTCTTCCCTGTGGTAATGTATGGTTGTGAAAGTTGGACAATCAGGAAATGTGAAAGAAAGAAGATAGACTTCTTTGAATTGTAGATCTGGAGAAGATTGCTCAGAATTCCTTGGACTGCAAGAAAACCCAATAAATCAGTGTTGGATGAAGTCAATCCAGGTCGCTCCCTAGAGGCCATGATCACTTAGTGGCGTAACTACAATGGTTCAAGTGGTGCCATCGACCAGGGCTCAAATTGGAAAGGGGCCCAGTTCTAAGGAGGATGCAAAAGTAATAATTCACTAAGATTAGTAGAGAAAGTTTGTCTCAATCTATTATTAAACAGGGCAGAAGCTCATATACCAGATTGCAGATAGCATCCTTCTGACGTTCTATATTATACAATGTTTTGAATAAGTTAACAATTAAATATATCTGAAATTATTTTGAAGTTAACTATTTTAACGATAGATATTTTATAAATATTGTTCAGGATCATCAGGCAGCCAAATGTTGCTGAATTATTTTATGACTTTTTTATTATTGCCGGCAATTAAGGGAAGACCTTTTCCCAGTATTTTTGAGTGACATTTGACCATTCTGTTAACATGTTATCTTGCATTACTTTAAAATAGTTATCCGTTACTGCACGTTGTTTTCACATTCCTAAAAAGTATAAAGTATATGTTTACTGAAATATCTAAAGGTAAGAGATTTGCATTTAATAATGATTGTATCAACTTTATACATCTGTTATTATTTATATTTTAGCTTTCTTTTCATTGTGAATGAAAAATATTAACAGGGCTGATTTTCCACAAATAAACAACCGAGATAGGATAGATAAAGTTGGAAAAAAACTGTCGTTTGTGCGATATAAATTATTATTAATTTATTACTTTACAAATAATTATCCATGGTTAAAAAAAAAAAGTTTAAGTGGCAGTGCAAAAAGAAAAATACGCGCAGAAAATGAAGAAAAAATTAAAAAACTGCCAAAATTAACATCATTTTTTACAAAATCAAGTGATAATTGCAAATCACAAGCCAATACTTCCACTTCAATATCTACCGACGTCAGTGATACTACCAGCTACAGTCTTCATACAACATTTTTGACATCTAAAAAGTTCGTTGCAGATGAATTTTCGCAAAATATTAAAGGGAATATAGATCAGGAAGAATTTGCTGAGGTAAATTCTAAGAGTATTAGTAAATTTTTAGGAAAAGAATATCCCACAGATAATGCAAACTTTCCATCCAATTTAAATATTGAACAAAATAACTTTATTTTAAAATTTGGGCCTTGTAAACTATATACAGCATTTCGTTTCCGAAAGATCAAAATGGAGTAAATAAGAATCGTGGGTTCAATGCTATTTTTTATGAAAAACGAAATAAATCAGGCATGAAAATTAAACGGCAGTGGTTATGCTAGTCTCCTACATTAAATAAATGTTATTGTGAACCTTGTTGGTAATTTAATAATAATATTTCTGAAAATGTTTGAATGGATGGCTATTCTGATTGGCGCCATATAACAAGAAGTATTGAAATGCATGAAAATTCAACAACTCATTTACAGTCAATGATTACAACAATGAAACAATCAACCCAGTTTATTAGATTCTTTTTGTGTTCTTATTCCGTCAAATTTATGCATATTTTCGGAAATTTTATTTGAAAGAAGTATGAAATTGATGATGGAATACCTAGATGATATATCTGACCCATTTTCTCATCAATTAAAATCATTCCGAAGAAGTATAGGTTCAGAAATTAAGAAAGTTACATTTATAAGTGAACTTGCTTCTTTATTAATTATAAAGTACCCAGTATTGTCGTCTACATTTCCTGATATATACACAGCTTGCATTTTATTTTTAACAATTCCTGTGACTGTTGCCAGTGCTGAAAGATCCTTTTCAATTTTAAAATTAGTTAAAAACTATTTAAGAAGTACAATGTCGCAACAATGGTTATCTTGGCTTGGCATTTCTGTCAATTGAACAAGATCGAGCAAAGAAAATTAACATAAAAGAAATTATCGATCGTTTTGTGGAGGCAAAAGCGAGAAAAAATTATTTTAGGTAAGTAAGCTTAATAAAAATGGATTTTTATTCTTAGATTCATATACTATTGTTTTAGCTGTAAACAAAATAAAATTTTCCCGGGGGCCCATTTTTTATTCTGCACCAGGGCCCATACGACTCTAGTTACGCCACTGATTGATCACCAAACAGCAGCTCTCATATTTTGGAAATGTGATGCGTGCAGAGCATGGATTGGAAAAGATGATTATGCTTGGAAAGGTGGAGGGAAGCAGAAGAAGAAGACGACAACGAACAAGACGGATAGATAGGATCAAGACAACTACTGGAATGACTTTGAGAGAACTGTCAATCTGACCAAAAGCAGGTCTGAATGGAGAGGATTTGTCCACGCAGTCATCAGAAGTCGAACTCGACTTGATAGCACATAACAACAACAACAGAAAATACAGTATGCCTACATTCATTGCGCACTGTTTAACAGGTTCTTCTACACAAAGACATACAATGGGAAGGCGTACCATGTGATTTGAAACTGTACATCATAATTCTACATCAGCGCCCCCGACCCAGGTCGTCATGAAATGGATTTCTTAATATAAATATTTCATGTATATTAATTATTCATAGTTAATTTAAACAATGTTTGCAAAACAAAATGAGAAATTAAGTATGGACTATTATCACTCACTGTGTCATGTGATGTGGTAACCGGTATGCCGGGCACTGTCACGTAATGTATTAGTAGTGCATTATTTTTTGGTTTTAGTAGTGTCGTTTCTCATTTCTGTGATTTAATTCACTTACAACCGGATTACTGAAGCTCTCAGGATTAAACTGGTGCCACCCTCAGTGTACTCGGAATAATATTTTCTTCAAAACTTTGATATTTGTACTGAATCTCTCATCGCTTCACCAAGGTTATTCTATAACGGAATTTTTTCAAGGTCACTGACTTAAATAATAAACTTTTATGGTGAAGTGAATTTCGTTTTAATTTTTTTTTTTTGTTGTAAT
This sequence comes from Olivierus martensii, assembly GCA_000484575.1. Classification (NCBI taxonomy): domain Eukaryota; kingdom Metazoa; phylum Arthropoda; class Arachnida; order Scorpiones; family Buthidae; genus Olivierus; species Olivierus martensii. Next base: position 11,161 of record AYEL01067300.1, read on the forward strand.
TAAAATAGTAAAGGCGTCCGTAGCACTCAAAAATTTTTTGTTTATTGTAATATTATATCTATTTATTCAAATAAATAATTTATATATAAATTGCATTAATTTTATTGAAAATGTGAAGTAAACACCATATAAATGAAAGACCATTAACTCGTAACTATTATTTAATTCGATTTATATACAATTGAAAAAAAAATTACGCTTCTTATTTCGTATTAGAATTTTATCCAATCATCTCACGACTCACTTATACGTCATGATAGTGACGTTATAAGTGACGCTAGCATGCAGCAGCGCCGACAAATCCAGGTCGTCAAATTCCCGTGATTCAATTGGCATATTCTGATCACGTGAATCAGAAAAAGTTCCCACAGACATAGGAGCCTTCCCATTTGTATGTACAGTCTATGACAGAAACGTTTTGATATCAGCGGAAAAGGTTCGGCTTTCGTACAATACGCAAAAAACTGATTGAGTAATTACTTGAGTTGTTGATCGTTGTAGGCTACAATTTGGGTTAAACCATTCCATCGGTCGATTAGCAACAGGGAGTGAAAGGAATATTTCATATTTAAGCGTTTACATGAAAAAAAAAACGATTTCGTTTACTATACGTTGCTTTTAACTTTTATTAATACATTAAATAACGTAAAAATATTAATGAAATTCTGTGATTTAATTCACTTACAACCGGATTACTGAAGCTCTCAGGATTAAACTGGTGCCACCCTCAGTGTACTCGGAATAATATTTTCTTCAAAACTTTGATATTTGTACTGAATCTCT
>AYEL01067302.1:0-35009 GCA_000484575.1 Olivierus martensii
TTCCCTAATTTTAAAAGTTGAATTATAATTTATTACACTTTCTGAATTTATAACACTAATCATATTTGTATATTACAGTACATATATTTACAAATTTTCAATGTTTTAATTAATTTACAAAAAATTACAAATTTTGGTAATGTACTGTTTTATACTGTAATTTTTTCTAATGTGTGTGTTTTATTATTAAAAGTAAAACTTCTAACTGATGAATAACGACTTTTCTAATAATATAGTACAGTATTTCTATAGAAAAACGAAAATTATTGTGTTAAATTTAATTGCCAGACAGGTTGGCGGCTGGCAGGCCGCATCCGTCCTGCCAAGTAATTTTGTGCGGCCCGCGAAAATGTTTTAGCTATTTGTTTAAATCATCGATGTATCGATATATACATCGTTAGTTTAAATCAGCCATTCTCAACCTGCGGCCCGCGGGCCTCATCTGGTGTATTACGTGCGGCCGGGAACGCACAATCATGAATTTAATGAAAGCGCGGAATTTTTCTCCCACATGCAAAAAATAAAAATAAAAATTCTGATATAAAAAATTTTTTTTAAATCTGGAAAAATTAGAATTTTCCTAATTTGCTAGCTCCTTCCTGATGCACTCATAAAATTTTACAGGTCATAGGTCAGTTTGGAAAACATTGACCTATGGCATTCACGAACTGAGAAGTCGAGTTTTTGTAGGCGATTTTTTAGAAGTCAGATTTTTTCACGTGACACCAACCGATTGCCGACTGCTGATATAGCGTGTTGCGGCCCGCTTAATGTAGCAACCAAATGTATGCGGCCCAGAGAAAAAAAAGGTTGAGAATCACTGATTTAAATACACGCTACAGTCGGAAAATTATTACAGTTTAACATTATATAATTATGAGATCATAAAAGTTATTTTCATATCTTTGTAAGAAAAAATGAAAGTAATTACAAATAAATATTGTCCTTTCATTACAATTTTGTTTGAAAATATTCGGCTCTTCATTTCCTTTCGAATGGCGCATTCGGCCCTCCAAGCAATTTGAGTTTGATATATGATATTAATATCCTATATATCACCCAAATATATTTTTTGTTTCTCTCTCCATGATCTGTATCTATATATAATTTTAAAATATTCTGTCCATATTTTTGTATATAATAAAATAAATGTTATTATCCTATCATGCATTGCTATGAGTTATTTTCTGATTGTCTGAAATTAATATAAAACTGCGTTTACATTAATAATCCTGATGCGATATATTTTGAAGGATGATAATTCCAATAGTATATATTTTATTATTTGACTCTTTTATAGAGATATTTGATTAAACTTGAAATATTTTTTGAAATCAACATAGATTATTTTTTATTGCCTATAAATAAAAATAAGCAATTGAAAAAATATTAAAAAGATATAAATTTTAAAGTCATAAGTATCCTTAAAATGGCTGGAGAACTCTAATCGATACTCTTGATTTTAGTGTATTTGTTTACTTTATTTGTAACTAATTTCCAAAAAATTTTATTAGTGTAATATATAGTTTTGTATTAAAAATTAAATAAAGTATAATTTAAACCATACTTTTTCAAATATTGTTTATAAAATAAGCATATATTTTTCCGAAATGATATATTTTTTCAATGATATAATGTATTTTAATATTATATAACTAGCAACTATAGTTAAATTAAATTACTAAAAGTCATCAGGAAATAATATCTACAAAATCTTCAGTCATGTTGCTAGATAAAAATACAAATTTAATTCCGTATTTTGTGATAAAACGCGAGTTAATCACGCAGGTTCTTCATAAGCAAGTTCCTTTTGCAACTCAGTTGACGTCACATGACGACACATTACGTAGGAGGTATACGCATAGTCATACCGTGTCTAATAAGTGTATCGTGATTACAAGCTGCTGTGCGGAGATTTTCCAGACTTTACAATCGAAACTACTTCCTCTAATACAGCCACTACCGTAGATGTCAAAACCTTTGTCATTGATTGTACATTGAAAATTCATCTGATTACATGTTTTATATAAAGCTATAAACTGTACTTATCTGTGTTCTTCAACCTGTTTCGACCAAATTTGATGTATAGATGTTGCTTATGTTACGTAATATTCTCTGAAAAATTTCGATTCAATTCGATTAATCTTATTTTTATATATATATATGTTCGATTGTGTGATTACGTAATTTAAATTCTTACCTCTAATAGCTGGGTATATAATCTTAAAATTTGACACGGAGATATCATTTACGTCACCTCGAAAGCAAAACTTTCAAACTTTGGTTTGGAAGAACGGACTGGAGCACAAATTGTAAAACTGGCCGAGAACGAACGGAGAAGAAACCAGCAAGTCCGGAGACAGGCAGGCGGATACAGGCGAGCAAGCAAGCTCCCGATCGATGTCGGCGTTGGCTCTTCGATCGGGTAGGGTGACCTTTTCTCTCACCTTTTTCTCAGGGAGAGATAGGATCACAGATTAGATACAGATGGGAAGCTTCCTATACCTGTAATGGAAACTTTTTTAAAGTCACCTGAAACACTTAAACCAATCAGAATTTTTTCTGTATATGAACCCGCCGAGATGGCGCTATAGATGATGACGTCATTCTACCCATATCGTATGTTATCACCTTTGATGACGTCATTTTACAGCACCAAATTTTATCACGATTTAAAAACCGGAGGGTTTTTGTTTGTTTGGAATAATTTTATTTTTTCGATGTTTAAATTATTATTTTCAATTATGTTATCCTCACAATTATTTTAAATAAGTAAACTATTAATTTATGAAACTTAATGTAATTTAAATCAGAACAACAAGAAATAAACATAAACATAAATACTTTATTCTTTAGAATTATAGTTAGGTACAATCAACGAATACAATTAATTTCAAACAATTATAACAGTTCAAACATTTCAAGCATTTCAACAATTTCAAACATTTATACAGTATAACTCTTTCTTTTAAAAGCGACTTACAGTTTTACATACGTTAATTGTTGTTTCAAATTATCCAGTTTAACATCATTTATCTTTTCTTTAATAGAATTCTCCCATAATTTGTATCTAAAAAGTAAAGGAAACGTTATTCAGTTGGGTTTCACTATACCATGTTTTAAGTATTATTCTATTATTTAGTAGATATTAGTATATACCAAATTTTAACAATAACTATTTCTAAATTACTTAATGAATTATTATGTCCTTTTATTTTATTATTATCAAATATTAATAGATACAGTACAGTATATACATAAATGATTAAATAAGCTTATGGGTTTCACTATACCATGTTTTAAGTATTATTCTATTATTTAGTAGATATTAGTACATACCAAATTTTAACAATAACTATTTCTAAATTATTAATGAATTATTATGTCCTTTTATTTTACTATTATCAAATATTAATAGATACAGTACAGTATATACATAAATGATTAAATAAGCTTATCTTGCTTTGTTTGTGGGAAATCTAGAGACACTTCATTTGTTTTGGCTTCTTCTCTCCGCACAAAATGCATATTCTTTTTCTTTGTGAAGCGTCCATCTCTTCAATTAATAAAGATGAAATTGAAAAATGTAATTCGAATTTACTTTTTTGAAAAACGAAAAAGCGAATATAGAAACAACGATAACACGTGGACCGGATGTCTAATCTATGGTTATCACTGGGTATAATGATGCAATATTGAAAAGTCATCATTACATAGTTTGATTTCATTCAGAAATATTACACATTGTACGCTAATTATTAATAAATAAAAACTTAATTATTTGGTAAATTTATAAAAAATGTAACTCTGTCAGATAGCCGTACGATCTATTTGTGACGTACTGTACATGTTTCCAGTCTCGTGGGATAGTTTCCCATCTGGGTCTAATCTGTGGTAGGATGTTTTCTTCTTATACCCTTTTCCATGGTGTAAATAGATATGGTGTGCCTATGCGCATCGCTTCCCCCCTAGTGACGTTCGTTGTATACCCTTTTCAACGAAAGATGACCTGCCTTATATGGTAAAGACCACGGAACACTATACGGATGCGAAACTCAGGCAAATTTCCTAACTCGGCTTTTCTCCAACCAACAGAGGGCACTGATTACATTTTCAATATGGTTGCTACCGGTAATGTCTGTTATTCAGTATCTTTTTGCAAGAACTACAAGAAAAAAACGCCACAACTCTCTTTAGATTCCTAAAAAATCCAGAAAAGTAAGTATTTTGCTAAAGAATATTTTTCTTAATGTTAATAAATGTTAATAGATAATACTAGGTTAATTTTTATCGAATTCGAACTGTTTAGGCTTAACGTTTATGGTATGAATTTAATTTTTGACATTTTTTGATGGAAGATTTATTTCATTATAAAAATATTAATTAAGTTGTAATACTTTTTATAGACGGAATGTTTGGCTTGATTTTGTAAAAAGAGAAGACCTGTGAGACAAATCAGCTGATATATTACATCAAAATTATAGAGTTTGTTCCACTCATTTTAACAATAATTGTTTTATGAACAGAATGAAAAATAAACTAGTTTGGAATGCTATTCCAACAGTTGGTAAGTATTTTCTTACATTGGTCTTCAGAAAATGTATAATTATAAAGTTTGTAAATTAGTTCTCAAAACTAATAAAAGCCTTTTAATGTAGAAATAAATGGAAACTGAATTAACAAACCAAAAGAAGCTCCTCGAAAACCATTGGCAGTTTTGTGATACAGAAGATGAAATGGAATGCTTTATAATGTGTTTATGTGTGTGTATATGTATATATATAAAAGGAATGTTAGCATTGCTAATAGGCTAATTGGTTTATCTTGTTTCAGGTAACTCATCTGAATTCAGCAGAGAATGTTCCTTCTGATACTGTGAATTGAAATATTTTTTACTTGATTTTGTAACAAAATTTTCATGATTCCTTTGTATTTTTACTGTATATTTTTAATTTACAAATTCCTTTGTACAGTATTTATTACTGTATTCTATTCATATTATTTGTTTAATAAAGTTGTAAATTTTTTTATATAATCGTAGTTGGAAATTATATAATTTTTCACGAAAATATTATAAAGAATTTGACGGAAATATGTATACATGTATAAATTGATATATAGATTATTTAAAAGAATGTAATGCACATATTTTAATCGAGATAAAAACCGTATAAATTCGTAAAAAAGCAACTACAGCGCCCTTGCCCCTGGAAGTCGGCTTTTCAATACATTTAGTTTTTCCTCCATCCGTTAGAGGGCGTCTAGAAATGAGTTGCAAAGCAGCCTATGGGAGTTTCGCATCCGTATAGTGATCCGTGGTAAAGGCCTTATGGATTGCAAAGGTCAATTCATCCAATAGAATAACCGGTTTCTGTTTTGAACCAATGATGCTTTGCTTGAACATATTGATATAACAAGCAAAATCTATTAAAAAATGGGTACTTACGTATTAACGCCACCGCAGCAGCAGTTGCGCTAATGCGCCAATAAAGAGCAATCTTGTTGTACACACAGCTGCGGTGGCGTTAACCCTTTTCAACGAAAGATGACCTGCCTTATATAGTAAAGACCTTATGGATTGCAAAGGTCAATTCATCCAATAGAATAACCGGTTTCTGTTTTGAACCAATGATGCTATGCTTGAACATATTGATATAACAAGCAAAATCTATTAAAAAAATGGGTACTTACGTATTAACGCCACCGCAGCAGAAGTTGCGCTAATGCGCCAATAAAGAGCAATCTTGTACACACAGCTGCGGTGGCGTTAATACGTAAATACCAAAAAATGTTTAATTAAAATAAATTAATGAAAAACTTAAAAAAAAAATAAAAAATACAAAATTTAGAAAAAATAAATAAATTGGAATTCCATATATTTTTATTAATGGAACAAAATAAAAATTTGGAATTAATTAAAAATAAATAACTGATTATACAAAATTTAGAAAAAATAAATAAATTGGAATTCAATATATTTTTATTAATGGAACAAAATAAAAATTTGGAATTAATTAAAAATAAATAACTGAAATTTGCATATCTTACTAGGAAATATACTCCAGTTGCAAAGGATCCATCTTTTGTATTATTAAAACAGCAACAGTGAGTAATTCGAAAACATTTTTTTATGATAAATTCTCGTTAGAAAGCCTAAAAAGTTGGCAGCGTCAGTTATAACTTCCTTTTCTTAGCAAGTAACAGATTACACAATTTGCATAGAGACATGAAAATCTTCGAAAAATTTCATTGGTTCGTTAAATATCCTAAATCTATCTATTTTACATACTGTATACAAAAATACTAAATCATAAATGCTATCTATTTTACATGGGTATTTATATATTTATTTTTATTATTAAACAATCATTCTTAATCACATTTAATTAATAAATTATAGTAATCTTATTCCGCTTCTTATAGCTATCGGTACATCGACGCTAATTATTAATCATCATTAAATATGCCTTTAACTCGTTCTCTTCAAAGAGCAACTTTAGACATCAATGGCTGATTGTAATCTTATTCCGCTTCTTATAGCTATCGGTGCATCGACGCTAATTATTAATCATTATTAAATATGCCTTTAACTCGTTCTCTTCAAAGAGCAACTTTAGACATCAATGGCTGATGAAAGCTATTATGGGGAAAAAACCGATTTTTTAAAAATATGAAATGAAATCGGTAATCGCATCGATTGGCATACCAATAAATAAGAATATAAGCATACACATTTATTAAAATTATAGATTATAATTATATTAAGAATGAAAATATGTGAATAAGGCAATATAGCGTGCTATTTTAAAAATTCAGGTTTAAACGAAATTTTAAAAAGAAGTTCAGCCAGAAGAATTAAAATTGCTTATTTTCCGAAAATGTCATTGAGTTTTCATATATTTAATATTTGGAATCCATTGATTTAGTGTGTCTAATTTTAATGCTAATTTAACAAGCATAGATGTCACGTCGTCGAATTGATGGCGTAATCGCCTATTTCCGAAAATGTCATTGATTTTTCATATATTTAATATTTGGAATCCATTGATTTAGTGTGTGTAATTTTAATGCTAATTTAACAAGCATAGATGTCACGTCGTCGAATTGATGGCGTAATCGTGATGTCATGCATCGTTACGTCATAAATTATAGTTGTTTTGTGGCGTCATTAATTGTTATGTTATGATGATGTCACTTCAGAGTTATAATGTCATTATGATAAATACTGAGTTCGTGCTGTGTTAAGAAATCCCAAGCCCTATGTTATCACTTTACTGTTAACACTTAGCACCATCTATTGGCAATAATATAAACTAAATTTATGATAAAATTCCATCCTGCAGAATTACTTGATTCTATAGGATTAAAAGAGGCGGCATCGAGAAAATCTCTACTGAATTTCATAAAAATCTGCTTAATAGTTCAAAAGTTATTAGTGGGAGGTCAAATAATAGACAGATATTGGTTTGTTTTTATGAAAGATAAAATTCCATCCTGCAGGATTAGTTGATTCTATAGGATTAAAAGAGGTGGCATCGAGAAAATCTCTACTGAATTTCATAAAAATCTGCTTATTAGTTCAAAAGTTATTAGTGGGAGGTCAAATAATAGACAGATATTGGTTTGTTTTTATGAGCCTACTGTCCGACGGGAATGTAGGCTAAAAATGAAATAAATTTCGAATTTTAAATTAAGATTCAAATCATTGAATGATTTTTATAAAGAAGAAAAAAATGGTTTTAACAAGTAAGTTAGTAAAGTAAAATGAAAAAAATTAGGTTTCTAACCTCAGTCACCGTATATGACAGGGGTGTTCAACTCTTCGATCGCGGAGCGATTTTTGGTCGATCTGTTGCTTATTCCTCCTTAAAATTTAAATAAAATTGAAAACAACTTATTTATCAATATTTTGATAAATAAGTTATGTTTTCAATTTTATTTAAATTTTTAAATCATTATATATAATATTTTGTATTATTTTTAAATTCTCTTTAAGTGTAGTGCTATTATTTATTTATATTTCGTTAAAATTGTCAAATCAATAATTTTCTTATTACTTATACACACGAAAAATTTCCAATATTAACTGATATTACGCAAAAAATTCTGTCGTAGTTTAGATCGACATTCTTGTAAGTATCCGCTTTATCAAATATGAATGTCATAATAAAATCAAGAAACCAAATTGAAAATGATCACTTAGATCAGGGGTGGGCAAAAGGCGGCCCGCGGGCCGGATCCGGCCCGCGAAGTCACCTTATACGGCCCGCCGCATAAATTAGAACACATTACAGTTTCAAGGCCCACATTTGTAAAATTCTACTCGAAAAGAAAAAATAAAATAATGGATTCTTTGTAGTGTAAAATGATGGATATGTCGCAAGTGTACACGTACTCTACCGAGTTACTCCAAATTTTGATGATGTTATTAATCATGAACATAGTAAATTTCACCATTCACATTAGGTTGTAAATTTGTTTTTACAAAATTAATTACAATAAGTACCTAATATTTTGTAACATTCTGATGCAATAGGTTGCTAGCAATCAATCAGTTTGATAAAATATTTAAGCTTTTAAAGCAAATTATCCGAATTTATTAATTCGTAGGACGAAATATTTTCTAATCTTTCTAATGAAAAAAATAGTTTCTAGGAATGCTTTTGAACTCTTTACATACAAACAAAATCTAAGAAAATAACACAAGAAAACTATATTTTAAAAATAATATTGATACACGAATATATTATTTGTGTATCACAAAAGTGGCTACATACGATAGCGAGATTACAAGAACAAATAGGCGCAACCATTATTCTTGTCCCGTGTGATGATGGGAGGAATGTGTATGGGCAAGAATCAATTTTGCTTGAACGTGAATAGTAATTTTCATGTTAAAGTAGTATTTTTTAATTATGAATAAAGTAGCTAATGTTATCATCAATAATTTCTTTACATAATTACATAATAATAAATAATAATTACATAATTACGGCGCCAAAAGGTTAAATTTCCCCTTAGGTACTTTTCAATTTTTATACGGCCTGCTTCATCCTAAAGATTGTTTATCCGGCCCTCGGCAGAAAATAATTGCCCACCCCTGACTTAGATGATTGTCAGCCATTGGCCACTTCTTCATATCAACCTGACTATGAAAATATTGCCAGCTCTAAACAATGCCAAATTTCACATTAACTTTTTTTAATCAACCAGCATTTCCTAACTTACGAGTTTGTAATCAATTTGTTCTTTTTTCTAAATTTTGTTTTAAAATAGAGAAATAAATATTTTATTCCGACATATTTGTTTTATTTGTTGAAATAAAATAATTAAAAGTGATAAATAAACTTTTAGTTTCTTTAAAGCCTTTAAGGCTGGAAAGTGGGTCCTAAGAAGTGACTGAGCGTATTTAACTGCATAGTTGTGCAAAATAAGATACTGAATCAGGTTGGATGGACGTGATCTCTATAAGCCGGCCGCAAACTAGTCGATGGCATCGACTGCGATCTGACGTCAGATGCGATTTTTCCAGTCACGTGACCATTTCATAAGACGTCGCTGGATGCGATCTTCGAGGAGGTTGTCAAACAACGTCACTCATGACGTTGTTTTCACAGCCAATTAACATTTTTCGAACATCTGTTAACATTTTTCGATCATTTGTTTACCTATCGCTGCAACGAATATGCGGCCGGCCTACCGCAAACTAGTCGATATTGCAGCAATCCGGTCGCCTTCGACGTCGTACCGTACGACTTGTCATCGCATATTCGTTGCAGCGACATCGTAACCTCCGACGAAAAAGAGGCGGAGCGAGCAACTTTCCCAACATCAAACATGTTAGATATTTGGCGCGATGGGACATGCGCAGTGAAAACTTTGGAAAGTTGAGCATGCGTATTTGAATATTATTGTTAGTTTGTCAGATTAACTACATTTATTAAATAAATTTGAGATTTTAAACTAAATTTTATTCATTTTTATTATTTAATGATGTAATTTGAATCAAAAATTTAAACAATAACAATAATAAAATTTATATAAGAAGAAAAATTCACATTATTTAAAGATAAATGGCTTTGTTTTAAATGCTAACAAATATTTGGTTGGAGAATAAAACAACTATTCATTCTACTAGAATTGAGAAATTCAATCATTATTCAGATTAAGAAAAAAACAAACTTTTTGTTTCTGTCATAAATTTATTCTTTTTCGAACAGCTCATTAATAATATATATGTTACAGGACAAACCCGAATTCAGGAAATACTAGAATTTCCTAGTCAAAACGAGAACGTCCTAACCAGCGTTGCCATATTATTATTTTACCAAATCGGTATTTTTACAATATAATTTGAAAAAATTCGGGATTAAGGTGCAAAAAGCGGGACAACATAATAAAATGGATTATACAAGAAGTATTATTAATATAAGTCTCTAGGGTCTGGCATAATTTCCATAAAAGTTTCTTTCATCAATTCTCTAAGAGTAGATCGGAGAATAACTTACAAGTTAGTATAGAAAAGCTGTTGTAGTAAGTAAAAAAGGTTGAACACCACTGGTATATGGGAAAATATATCTATCCATATCAGATTCATACATATTATAAATCTGAATAACCTTGTGATTGTCTGATGTCTGTATGATCGTTTATAAGGCAAGAACGGCTGAATATATTTTTATGAAACAATATTTGTCTGTTATAATGTTTATGTAAAAAACTTATAACATGATATCATTAATATATGTCCAGGCATTGGCGTAATTTACTTTAAATTACATTCGCCAACAAATGGCAGCACTTTAAAGAGCTATTTATTATCAAAAACTTATAACATGATATCATTAATATATGTCCAGGCATCGGCATAATTTACTTTAAATTACATTCGCCAACAAATGGCAGCACTTTAAAGAGCTATTTATTATTAATATATTTAATTGTATAAGGTTAAGAACGGCTAAATCGAATTTTATGAAACAATTTTTGTTTGTTAGGGAATTTATATAAGCATACAAGTATTATTATTAATATAAGTCTCTAGGGTCTGGCATAATTTCCATAAAAGTTTCTTTCATCAAAGATGGCAGCATATTACACCCTATCTTCGATCAAATGACCAATGACGGACTATATAAATATTTGAAAATACAGTACTGTAAAAAGCAAAAATTAATGTAAAATTATTTCGTAGTTTTATTTAAACCTTTAAAAATTACAATAAACTGCCAGGGTAACGCCTGACACAGTTACTAGTTATTACATATAGATATACAGTATACGTGTATATTTCAAAATACAGTAGAAGCCGCTTATTAGAATCACTTTGTGACCGATCTATTTTGATAATAATAACCGACTGATAACATTAAGCAGTAGATGTCAAAAAATACAGTTTTCGATTTTTATTATTATTATAAAGTATTTACTGTACTTATGCTGTTATATATAGTGTAACCTCGATTCAATATTTTCTCCTGAAAAAACTATGGATACGGGGAAAATTTACTATTTAATTTTCAGTTTACTAGCTAAGGAAGAGAGATTTCAAACTCTCTGTAACAGTGCTAACTTTCTAGAAAAAATTTTAGATGTCTCGCCTTTTATCGTACATTATCTTTAGAAAATGTGTAAAATAAATGGAGCATTTAGGCCCCGCGCCAACATCCAATTATCAGTCAGTCAACTATTTAATTGCAGGAGTGAGAACAAAGGACTCCTATTGTTTAGTTTGATAACAAAAGAGATGCTAGTGGGCGCAGTTCATAGAAGTCATTTGTTCTCACTCCTGCAATTAAATAGTTTAATTGCACGTGGGCGCGGGGCCTTAGCAAAGTAAATATGTTTACAACTATCGGAAGGAAAGTACTAGATCTTTTGTTTGCTTCTAAGTGATTTGCAAATGGCGGCTTGCAAATAATGTTTACTTAGAAACAAACAATAGATCTATTATTTTACATTATCTGTACTGCTAAATCTTATTGCCCATCATTACTGTTAATTAACTGAACCAAAATTTTAATCTTTTATCGCTATTCATCTTAAAATTCTATTGTGTGTTATATTTAGATACAGTAGTAAAATATAATGTGTGTTAAAAACTAATGAATTGGAAAAACAAAATGAATGTTTTGGACTCATTAATGAAAAATAATTTTTGCCTACCATTTATCACAGTAATAAATTACTAAATCCTATTTATTGTGACAGAAAAATTAGATTTCTTATTAATTTTTCAGATTTCGTTTGGATATTTTTGCGTATCATTTTATTAATGTAATAAAAGAATAATTTATTAAAATACATTGAAAAATTAAAAAAAAATTCTTAGAAGATTAACAGAAAAGAAATTTTTAGCTACAAAAAAATATTGTATTTATATGATACAAAAAAGTTTTGAATCATATAAATATATATAAATATTATTAAATAGTTTTTATACATTATTGTTTAGATAGAAAGTTAATTAAGATTCAAATAGTTTCTATAATTTTTCCCATAATTGCAGGATATTAATATAAAGAGTATAAGATCATATAAAAAACATAGAAATAAAGAAAATTCATTACATAATTAAAAATTATATTCATACAATTCATCGACTACTATTAAATGAATATTATTAATTTATATGAACCATATTACATTAACACCGTTCCTCGCTAGTTGATCGGGGTTTGTTAATTCTGTTCCGTTCAAAAGCAAAACTTGATCGGGGTTAAAGACTTGATCGGGATTAACTTCGCTAGTGTGAACGTAGTATAACTGGGCATTTTGAGTTATCGGATCCTAGAGTGAGAAAAAAGTCTATGCAACCCAAAATGCAATCTCACTGGAATAGCCTGGAAATGTTGATACATAACTATTTTTGGAATATCTATATTAATAGCATAATATAGTTATTTACCTGCTATTCACCGTACCCCTGGACAAGCTTCCCGTACCTCCTGGGGTACGGGTATCTCAGTTTGGGAACCCTCCTTTAAAAGATATAACATGAAAGTGTTGTGACGTCATTTCCGGTTCAATCAAAAATATGTATTTTTAAATTTGTTTATTTGCACTTTTAACATTATATACATATATTTTAACTACTTAAAAACTATCCTAAAACATTTAGAACATCGAGAACAGATTGTTCATTAAATTAGCGACCGATTGTTTAAATGAAACATAATTATTTTACAAACGCAGCATTCATTTTCGAACATTAAATTAGTAACTCTTCCATATTTTTTAGTTGTGTATTGCTTACTACAATCTATTTGAGTGTTATGAATCACTATTCGTATGCAGAATTGGCGGATATGCACCTCATTTATGGGCGAATCAGAGGGAATAGTAGAATGGTGGAACGTCTGTAATGTTGCATTACTTTACAATTTTGTTAATTTAAGCCAATAAATTTAATTTCAGTACTTAATGTCTCAATGTTTCTTATCTCATATATCAAAATAGAAATGATTTCACGAAATTTTCAAGCTTTATATCTTTTAAACAGAGCCTCAAATAAAAAAATGAGATTAGATTTTTATTTAGAATTATATCCTCTACAAGTCTGTAAATTTTAGCACAGCCTTTTTGAATCACTCTGTATACAGAATCAATGTATTTATTATAAGGATTAGTTGAAAGAAGGGATGATAAAAAAATGTTCATCATTAATATCTGTATTTTATTATAGTTTTTCTCTGATTTTAATATAGAACTAGCAATATTTAGGTATTCAGGATGATCCAATTATTTCGAACATTTTGCAGAGATGATCGTGTAATGAGATCCCTCCTTGCACTGCAAGTTTTTGCAGACTTTCTAGGGGAATGTTGTACTTAAGTCTCCATCCCTCTAGCCCTCTATTTTGTTCTTATTTCTATCCCCTACACTTCATGAAAACGGATTATGATTCTTGTAATGATTGAATTATTCGGAACAGCAACATCAGAATACTTATGGCAAAATCTTTCAACAACCTGTGCATGTGATTGCTTTGCGAAATACTCTTCAACAGCAAAAATTTTCTGCTCTTGGGAAAAGTCATGCAGTTCCTTTTATAAATAATACTACACTATACAACCTTTACAGATTATTGCTATTCTCTTTTCATACAATGGAAACTTAGTACTGTCGTCACTAGAATTATAATTTAAATTTTATTTGATTTATTCTCTTTACTGACGCAGCAGAATGTACCAAAAACCAGTATTATCCCTGAAAATCCGGGACGAATGGTCATCCTCTGATAGAAGTGTTTATTTTCAATAGCTAACTGATCATATTTTGTATAAAAAAAGAGCATTTATATTTTTTACGTCTATTATTTATCTTTTATTTTATTAATATATGTTTTTACTTAATCATTTCGATTAATCAGAACTAATAAGTTGTATATTATATGAATAACCAATATATAATTAAGAAACTTTTTTCAATATGCAAGCAATAAAAAAATTTATTTTAATTTCACTAATTTACAAAATTTTTTGACATATTTAGACTGTTGACAATATTTCTGTTTCTTCAGGTTTTGACATAACTTTGTATTGAAAGTAAACACAACAGTAACAATATATCTAAAGGAGAAAAAAGAAATATTATTTATTTGTGAAATAACAAAACAAATTCGTAGATGCTTAACGCTAGGATTTTTTTTCCTATATTCATTACTTACGTGAAAGATGATTATAAACAAACTGATCGTGGCAGGAAGTATAAATATCTATTTAAATAAATAAAAATCGTTAATTAAAGGATAAAAAAAATTTTAATTGGTAATAATTAAAGAATCAGTAAAGAACGAGAAGATGAAAAGGGATGCTAAAACTATCATTTTTTAATCGAAACTTTTCTAAAATTATTTGGGAAATATTTTGGACTCGAAAGATTTTTCGAAAGCTCAACTGAAAATTATTTTCTGATTAATAAATTAGGAAAACTTAATTTGCCTTCATATTTATAAAAATTACGAAGCCTTAAATTACGGTAGTTTCAAAATTACGAAATTTGTATCTTCATAGATTTTGTTATTGATACACATAGTTTGCATGAATTTCTATGCGTTTTTAGAAGCTTCTGTAGATAGAACAAAAAAGACCACCTGAGTGTGTCTCCCTCTGCCAATGAAAAGTGGGTGGAAACTTCCAGAAATTTTATCTGAAAATACAAAGTTTACGAACTAATATGGCGGAACCTGACCCCAGCGTAAATAGATGGTTACCTGTATGATCATTAAGAATTCACAAGAGTTCCTTCAAAAATCTCAATAATTCAAAGTACTCGAAATCAAAATATCGGTCTTCGAATTATTATTTCTTCAAAGAACTTATTTGTTAATTAAATCAATTCTTCCATTTTAAAAAAATTTATTATGAAATATTTGTACATATAGTATATGTAAATTATCAATTATCTCAATAATAGTAGATAGATTCTTCTGAATTTATACATATTTCTCTAAAGGCATTTGGCAACTTTGCAAAATTAAAACCTAATTTTAAAAATCATTTTCCAAATGATTGCATTCATTTTATTCAGTCAAAACCATTTCAATCTATGCTATTAAACAAAACGTAGAATGCTTTCTATGCTTTCTTAATTTTTACATTTATTTGACGTAACAATTTTGGTACCAGATTTATATAAAATTAAAAATAAATATTTTACTATCGCCAAGTTTTCGAATACTCTATTGTAATCATGATAATTTTTTCAGAATATAATCTAGTTTATATAGTATTCGATATCGATAAACTATTGAGTACTGCATTTGAACGAGATAGAAGTTTTGATATGAACTATTCCTGATCCCACAAAGAGGTATGTTCAGTTCTCGGTTTTCATACCTCCAAAATTTTTCTGAGGTTTGGACCTGGCTTGTTAAATCTCATCCTCCACTAGACGACTCACCCCATCAGGGATGTGAGTAGCCCATGGTAAAATGTCTCGCAGCTTAGTTACTGCCAAGCGGAAAGTGACATAAAGCCAAATATAGATTTATAGTTCTCACAAAGAAGTACTGTATCAAAACACATTAAATAATGATTTGCAGAAATATTTCGTGATTCCTACAAATTAGAATATTAAAATTAAATTGTCATATGCAACGTTTACTTTTGACAGGACCGACAGAACAGACAACGTCCCGTGCTTGAAAAATGCATTCAAATCGCAATACAATATAATTTGTTTATCACCCTGCCGCTTAACCATGTTTGCATGAACTTTCAACAAAATTTACAGATAGTCACCAAATAATTTAGAATAATGCAGATTTTAGAATACTGTTAAGCTAGAATGTAACTGTGAATTAAAAATTAACAGTATTTTGAATTGTCGATCGTAAGCACAATTAAAGTTTATATGCTTTGAGCTGTGGACGGTAGTTTACTTCGAATTTATGATTACGTTGTAGTCACCCAAATCGAATTGAGGAAGTTTTATTGTATTGTGCAAAAGTATGTATTAATAAATTTATGTCTACAAAAAGTCAACATCAGATTCACTTACCGAATTGTAATACGTGATGTAGAAAAAGAAACCACTGGCAATCATTTCTCCAATTATAGCAAATGTCATACATATCAGCCAAGGAATCAAGAATATACTGTTATTCTGTAAAAATTTATAAATAATATATTAAAAAAAAGTAAAACTTTATTATTAAAACAGAAAAATTAAGAAAACACAAGTGTGAGAAATTACAGAAATATTTAGATTAAATATGAAAACGTTTTCGGCCATAACATTCGGTTCATTACCATTTAAACAAATTAAATTACTGAAACAGCAATTTATATTTAATTTCTGTACTTAAACCTATATGTACAGCTCTATTAAAAATATCAAGAGGAAAGAAAAAACGTTATTTTCTTATGTTCAAAATATTTTAAATAACGATAAAAATATATTTTCAAATAATTCAATAAAACCAAATATGCAATTTAGTAAAGGGTTTACACATTTCAGATTAACTTAATCGTCGGATATCATTCGAGAAACAAATTATTGAGATCTAACTAAAACACTTTTGAGAATTTCAAAATCGATTGCAACGTGCAATATAGGGAATCATCAGTTCAAAATAACTGATTTCCAATATCAGAATAATTGATGAAAGAGTGCTGGAAATCATTCTAGACATTTTTAATAAATTAAACGACTTCGGATGTTAAGTCTCCCCTTCATAATCAATCGCTCTTTGTTGCTTAAATTTCATAGAACAGCAGCAACATCTGAAGTCAATCTAACGCAAATGCCCCAGCGTCGTTTAGAATAATACATTATTAATCATTTGAGTTTGGAACATTAAAATGCGATTTAATAGAATGATGAATCATAATACATAATGCTCAAATTGAAGATTTCTCTCTTTTCTGCTAATTCCTACCCAATTTTGGCAGGAATCTTTTTAATTTTACTTCTCTTTTCTCACATATATCATTTCTTTTCAGTTTCTTTGGACTAAACTTACTGTGCAGTGCTCTATTCCGTTTGTTATATGCTCGAATTGAAAGAAATAGAGCTCTCATATTAAGTTTTTTGAGCAACTGTCCTTCTTATTAAAATACTCGTACTTTATGTGAAAGTGATACTACTGGTTGCGAAAAAAATGTGCTATGGCTGATATATAGGAATTTTTTGAAAATACGATTATTAAAAAATTATGTTTCTCCTTGTTAAATTTTTCAAATTTGAGCATTGATGCTACACGATATTTAGTCATTTGTTGCATATGGATGAATAGAATGCCCGATATTTATCAGAATGGATGATCCAAACAATTTGTGAAGTATTTAGTGGAAAAAATGATAGCATAAGGTTGCTTTTCATGGTTTATACCATAATCATTAAATAGTTTAACAATCCTTATATACTAAACTATATCGATACTTCAGGCAATTTTATATTGTTCATTTTTTAATTAATTCTAAAAAATTGAAGCCTACAAAGAGAGTATATAATAAGCGAGACAGCTTCTATTGAGAGGAGTTCGCTTCAACTTATAACGCCATCTAACGAGCGGGGGGATGAAACACTTTCAATATTCGGGCATGCGTTGATCACATGAAAGTTTTGCGCAGAATCGGAAATGGCGCTAAGTTAAAAATTTCAACGTACAGACCACGAGGTATAGACGGAAGAAACCGAGCGTGTAAAATCAAAGATTTACTCTAAAATTTCTATTATATATTTTAAGTTTAACAATATGAAACCTAAAAAGAAATCAAATTACTGTTCGTTTGAAGGTTGTAATAACAATTCATCTGATAAAAGAATGTATAGATTTCCCAAAGACAAAGAAAGGTTAGTACTGTACAAATTTTTGTTTAAAATTTTTATCAATTTGACAAATATTCATTAATTTTTTTAAAGTTTTCGTTTTGTGGCAATGAATTATCTGTTTTACTATCTTAAAATAACTTATGATTTAGAATACAGTATTTTACATTGTTTCACTCAATATGCAATTTTTTTAGAACATGATCTCAATGTTATAAAGAAAAAAAATTTATTTTGCACATTTAATAATAATTGTAAATTTTATAAAATCTCATCGAGTCTAAGGTTTTTTTTTATACTGATACTTTTCAATAGAGTTCTTAATGAAAAAATCTATTGTATGAAAATAATAATCAGTAACTGATAAATAAGAATTTATCAATTTAAATATTTATATTGCTAAAAATAATCAAAATGAACTTCAATCTGATTAACAGTAACAATATTAAATTAGTTTTATTGTCATATAAAATATTAATACAACTTATATTGTAAAGATTGTAATGCATAATGCATGTTAAACTAATACTTTATATAAATATAATGATTTCCAATGTAATAATTTTTATATTAAAAAACATCTTATGTTAGATTATAAAGCAATTCTCAGTCAAGCAAATAAAATTAATTATATTGTAAGAATGACAATTCATTCTGAATTACTTTTGGTTTAATAATGAAATAATAGTGTCTGGAAATGAATTATTATTGTGATATTGTTTGCATGCAAACTAATTTCCAGATGTAAAAAAAAATTTATTGATTGGTTTTCTTATTTGAGGATAATTGTTTATGGAAATTAAAACAGTGTCAAACTTTTTTGAATTGACAATTTGACAATGAATTGACAACTTAAGATTTTTCCAAAGAGTATTAGATTTATTGCTGAAGTGAAATATTCTTATAATCATAAAACAAAATTATTATTTTGTTTTAAAATTATTTAAATAATTTTTAAAATGCGATTAAAAATAAAATGACCTTTGAATATTAAAATTTTAATTTACACATTTAAAAAAAACAATTATACCAACTACATCAAACAATATTTACCTCACCATTCACATATCTACTCATAATAAACTAGTAAATTTAAAAAAAAAAAACAATTTTACTTATTTAATATCTTCTATTATTTTTTTAGATGTTTACAATGGATACACTCTTCAAAAAATTCAAAAATATTGCAAATTCCAATTGAAAAACTAAATGCCAATTATAGAATTTGTGAAGATCATTTTGATATTTGGTGCTTCATGAATGCTACTGATAAGTCAAGACTTGTACATAATGCTGTCCCTGGTGATTTCAAACGAATGCAAGTGGAAAAAAATGAAGAAATTGTAAATGAGTCATCATCTGAACAAGAAATACATGAACAACTAATCAGTATTAATAATCATTCAGCTAATAATGTAGAACAGAATTTTGATACATCTATACATAATAATTCAGCTTCATTAGTTAATAATTCTCCTCCTATTAAAAGATAAAAAAAGATCTCATACAACTAGATAATACCCCACAAAAGAAAAAATTGGCCAAACGTTTAAAATATAAATCAGACTGCCTTAATAAGCTTAAAATTCCTGCGAAGAATCTACCCAAGCCTGTGAAGGTGGCATATCGCACTGCGGATACTCATATCCAAAACATTTTGTTTTTTGTTTGGCTTGCCAAATATTTTGGAATTTACAATTTGGCCCACCTAGGAAAAACTTTGGGGAACCTCTGGTTTAAAGGTTATTCCTGCGAAGAATCTACCCAAGCCTGTGAAGGTGGCATTCGCACTGCGGATACTCATATGCGGGATGCCAATGCTTGGAGTCGAGCCAAACTAATTTTGGCTCGACTCTAAGCATTCAATTCAGGATTCTAGACTGAGAACTGGAAGGTTTTGGGTGGTAGCAGGGACACGAAGGGACAGCGTTTTATTTTGATGGTTGATCTTGCTTTGGTTAAGGCCATCAAAGCGGCAATTTTAAGGTTTTTTCTGGGGTCAATCAGGTAACAAATATATGAATGTTGTAAAAATTACAATATTTCGAGAAAGAGAAATGAATATGATAGTTTTTAGTTACTATTAAGAAAGATTGATAACAAAGACATTTTTGAACAATGCTTATTTATCTGAAATGTCCTCCAGAAAACCTAGAAAAATAAAGTAAAATTAGTTTCAAATAAGTTACTTTCCGATATTTTAAACCAAATGAATATTATAATTTTTGAAATTAGAATCCAAAATCCGATTGGCAAATTAACCAGATTCAAACTTCACCTCCAACTTTCAATTAGTTTTCGATACTAAAAAAAGTAATTTGAGAACAGCTTTAAATATTTCTCATAAATTTGATATTTTTAAATTTAAGTGTTATTCTTTTACGTATCTCCAGTTACAAATAATATTTTATTACAATATTTGTAAATATTATAAAATATTATTTGTAAAATAACATATTATTTGTAATAATATGCTTATTTCCACAGAAAATATGTAAGAACTGAATGTTTAGAACTTTTTATGAAAATATTATTAATGTATGTTAAAATGATTTAATGATTAATTACTTCTAAATTCATTACAGATAACCAAATATCAAATAATAAATGTATTTAAAAAAATTTTTTGTAAATTTTTTTTAAAAACACGTGCATTTTTTTAAAAATTATTCTTAAGTGGATAATAAAAGAAAAATTATCAAATTGGATGTGGTATAAAATGTTTTTAAAGTAATTAATTAAAATCGGTGACTAGTTTTGATTATTTGATTTTATATCTTTTTGAAATCATGAAGAGTGACAGCTCTCTATGTAATGCTGTATGATCTCAAAAATAATATCGATATACCGTAAACTGGGGTGATTTAGGCCCATTAGGGTGGCTTTGGCCTAATTTTGGAACTTCTAAATTCATTACAGATAACCAAATATCAAATAATAAATGTATTTAAAAAAATTTTTTGTAAATTTTTTTTAAAAACACGTGCATTTTTTTAAAAATTATTCTTAAGTGGATAATAAAAGAAAAATTATCAAATTGGATGTTGTATAAAATGTTTTTAAAGTAATTAATTAAAATCGGTGACTAGTTTTGATTATTTGATTTTATATCTTTTTGAAATCATGAAGAGTGACAGCTCTCTATGTAATGCTGTATGATCTCAAAAATAATATCGATATACCGTAAACTGGGGTGATTTAGGCCCATTAGGGTGGCTTTGGCCTAATTTTGGAAACGTGTTTCTTATGTAATGCTGTATTAAATTGGCTAGACCAAACTGAATTGAGTTACTTTTAATTGCAAGATTATGCTTTAGGAATGAAATTATATTTAAAATTTTGTCATCCTCTGACTCGTGGGGATTTACAATACAGAAACATACTATGTCATCTTAGTTTCCAGACTGATACCATAAAGTCCGTGACACACTGAACGCGACTCAAAGCGAAACATAAGAAAGCAACTTCGGGCGGTTCCGCAAGTGCAATATGGGCTAGCTTTACAGCTGCGACAGCTCGAGTTAACGCGCGTAGCCGCGCGAAAGGAGATGAAAATATTGAACTGGGTTAGCTTTTCAGCTGCGACAGCTCGAGTTAACGCGCGTAGCCGCGCGAAAGGAGATGAAAATATTGAACTTTGACCAATTAGCATGTGCAAACAATACGGTGCGGCAAGACGCTAAGGAAGCAATCAACCAATAGAAACGAATGTTTTACATTGAACTTTGACCAATTAGCATGTACAAACAATACGGTGCGGCAAGACGCTAAGGAAGCAATCAACCAATAGAAACGAATGTTTTATATAAGCTACTTGGAAAATGGAAGTTCAACCGTGTGGTTGGGATTCAGATATAGAATTTATTCTAAAAGTACAAAAAAAACCATGTCTACATGACACGAGATTAAAAGAATACCGAAAATATACGATCACTTCTTTCTAATATAACAAATCAACCACACTCCGAAAACGACCTCTATCGGCAAATCCATGAAACATGAGAAATAACTCGGCTCAATGTAGACAGGCTGCGGCCAGTGCAACGCGAAGCGAAGAATGCAAATTTTTCTAAAAAAATTTTCATTGGTGGAATAATTTATAATTATTATAATTTTAATAATTTATTAAATGTATATGGCATATAATTATGAAATTTATTATTTTTTTTTCTGTTGAATTGATCAAAAATTTTCTTATAAAAAAAAATATTTATTTAGATTTCTGATAAAAACCCTGAGGATTTTTTAAATTATTATTTTTATTACTCTTGTATGGAGAAAGATATGGAACATTTATTAATAATATTTCGAAAATTCTAATTAATTTAGAAAATATAAATTTTTTCCAAGTAGTGTACTAAAAGAGAATTTTTCTAATTAAAAATTTGGTTAAAGTGAATTAAGTTTACTATTCAGATAATTATTCAAATAATTTCTTTTCACTTCATTCAGAAATAAGACATAATGCTTATTTAATTTAGCAGAATAATCGAAAAAGTAAGGTCATTTATTTCGCAATTGTCTTTAGTCAAATAAAAAATTTTTTTTGTAAATAAATGTAAATAAAATATTTTTGTGAATAAAATATGGTGAAATAATTGCTAAAGTGAATTAAGTTTACTATTCAGATAATTATTCAAATATTTTCACTTCATTCAGAAATAAGACATAATGCTTATTTAATTTAGCAGAATAATCGAAAAGCCATTATTTCTCCTATGGGACAATCAAGAAAAATGAATTTAATAAACTGACACAATATAGGAATGAAAAATATGCTTCATCAAAAATTTTGTTATAAAATTTGAAGCATCCAAACTGAAAGTATGATCGACATGAGCATATCCTATTCCTCCTTTATATTAGAACTTCATCATGCCTTTAAATAATAGAATCCAGTATTTTCCCATCGATCAGAATAACTATACATTAAGTTGTTTTCTTAAATGTTTAATGCTTGATCGAGGGATTTTTTTGTTAAATAAAAGTCTTTAATTTTTCTTGCTTGGTAAATAATGCATTTATTATCTGTACAGTATTTCTTTTCTTGAACTACTTACCATGCTATACATCATTTTTTTATTTATCTGCTTTGTAAATGATTTTATATTCAACCAACAATATGTTATGTTGAAAGTCGCATCGAAATCTTGATTAATATAGAATATCGCTTGTATCACGTCAGTTATGATTGCGCCATCCCGTGTTTGGTTATGATTTTATAACTTTTAATTTAGAAATAATCACGGTTACTTTTTACATTTAAAATAATTTTATTTGTTTTTAAGATGTTCACATCATATTTTTTTATACTACATCATTTTACCGAATACATCAGCAATAGCCTATATTACTTGTGGCTGAAGAGAATCGATATTCGAAATTTCATCCTGAATCGGCAGAAGTTGACCCATCTTTTTCTTTTTGACCTTAAACTCATACTAAATTTGAATATTTTCATTTTATATTTTTTGTACTTAAACTTACAACGATTTTGTATATATGACTCAATCAAAAACTTTGAAATAACAATCGGGTCATGATTTATAATTTTTTTTTAAAAAGTTATAATTAGTCATCTTACCCCGAATATTCAGGGAAGATGCCACTGCGTTTTGAATGATATTCACTTTAATAAATAGCAAATATGAACTCTTTACTCATCCAGTAAACTTCTTGTTCACTATACTATGTATATTTTAATAAATTGTTAAATTATGTGAAATTTAAAAGAATTGAATAAAATCAGATATTTAGGTATCGTACATATCCACGGTGGCTAAGTTTCAGCTGTTAAGCCATATGCTACTCTTTGGTACCTTTAGTGTGGATATATATCATAAAAGTCAAGAATTAATATAGAGTAATCTGTTTTAATTAGGAAGATGTAAGAATTGTCCATATAAAATAAGCTATTCTAAACATTTAATAGAAAATCGATTTAATAGTTTTTCTAACGTTCTTCATATACAATTAGCATTAAATATATAATGAATTATTTACTATGTGGGTCCATGCCATATTTTTCATCGTCATTTTCTATAATCTCCTTTTTAACGTCCTGTAAGATAGGTATAGACCTACCATATATCTGTGAAGCATTGAAGCAATCCATTCCTCCTCTATTTATATGTTATGCTGCATGTTTTCAAGTTTCTTCGAACCGAAGACATCTCCTTAGATCCTGATATATGTTCTTATCATTTAATTTATGAAAACAAATTATAAATACAAAAATTTAAATTTGTCATCTAATGCTGAAGTAAGAATTACCATATTTCCCGTTGATCAGGGCGAGATGCAACTTTTAATCACATGACTTAAAAATGAGTAAATTAGAACGATCATGGAAAGCAAAGTATTCTTTAAAGTATCCACTATACATTAAATATTTTAATTTTTACTATGCTGATATTGTTACGATTAATAATAATACTTCCAAAAATGACTATATAATTTTTGATGAAAATTTCAACACTCACTAAGAATTTTTCATTTCCAATGCGAGTAATTGATAATCTGATAATAGCCGTCTTCTATATTTTTGGCGGGCTTATAGGAGGTTATAATAAACCACCTTTTATTGCCACCTGCTTACATACTAAAGAACTATAGAAAAATAAGTTACTTACCCCGAACCGTCTTGCCCCGATTCATTATACTTTAAAAGGATATAGAGAATTCAGTATTTTTCTATCGATCAAACTTTAAACATAACTTTGTATAGTATTTTTTAAAAAGTTGTCTTAAGTGTTTAATGTTTGACTGACAGATTTTTATAATCAATTTTGTCTTTAAATTAATTTTTTATGCTTGATAAATGATATAATTAATATAATTATTTGCATAAATCAGGACTTGATATAGGCTATATTGATATCAAGTCCCTGATTTATGCAAATAATTTTTAATTTTACAAAGCTTTTTAAGTAATTCGAATTTTGTTTAAGTCGGAAAAATAATTTTTTTTAGGTCATAAAGAATTATTGCAAAAACAAATTATAAATTTTATATATATGATTTAAAACCCATTTCTATTTTACAGAGATATTCTTATAATATCGTGTAGTTTCAAACAGCAACAATAAAAATTAAAACAACGAAAAAATAAGAAAAGAAGTTAGAGAATGAATTATTTCCTCATTTCCGAATCTCTGCCCACTCAGCCCCCCACTTCCTCGGAAATTCAAATTTACTAGCGTGTAGTTTCAAACAGCAACAATAAAAATTAAAACAACGACAAAAATAAGAAAAGAAATTAGAGAATGAATTAATTCCTCATTTCCGAATCTCTGCCCACTCAGCCCCCACTTCCTCGGAAATTCAAATTTACTATACCAGATTTATGGGCTTTTTTTACAGGTGGAGTTGGAGTCGGAGTCGGATCATTTACTATCCGACTCTGCAACCCTGGTTTTCTTAAAAACTGAGAGAGAGAAATTACGTGTTACATACTTCACATTTATAATGCCACATTAGAACTTTCTCGAAAATATCGAATAAAATTTAGATTATGTTTTATTTGATCTTTAATATTCTTTCAGTTGCAGTCATCAGCAGTTTGATTTAAAATTGATTAAATACTACAAATTAATTAGATTTCCTTGTAACTGTAAATTAGATAAGTTCAAATTTGCATTTGCAAGGAGATTTAGATCTAGTACATATCTCCAGTTTTTGATCTATGCATTCAACTTTGCAATGGAACATTATCTCTCTCTGATGGCAGATTCTTAATTCTGGCTTCTTAGTTTGTGCATACAATCCTGTTATGTATAAAACAAAAAGTTATTACTTAAAATGATAATTTATTATAGAATAACAAGGTTTTGAAAGAACTTACCACCGAAGTAGATTAGGAAGACAAAGAAAAACAGTACCATTTGTCTGTGCATGATTCAAAAATTGGCACTTTTACTTAGTTCTATGTTCGGATCATGCTTATATATGCTGATCTTAAGAGCAAAATAAAGAAATCATTTGACTGTTTCGTATGCTATAATAGGTAAATGAAACATAGTTTCAAAATATCATTTCAAAATATAGAAATTTCATTTTATTTCGCAATAATATAAAGGCTTAGTACATAATGATTAAACTAATTTTCTGATGAAATCGTTGAACATAGGTAGAAAATAAAATATTCGTCACTACCAGTTTTAATTATCATATGCATATATTGAGTATTCATGATTGTAAAATAAAATTATGTATGACTGAAGCAGAAATCTTAATTTCAAAAAACATTCTAATTATAAAATTTATATCATTTTGAACATTAAAAACTAAGTTATTCAGAAAATTCTAATATATATTAATAAAATAGGCTCTCCTCTAATTACGGACATAATTCGTATGTAAGTTTTGTTCGTAAATCGGGTTATTCGTAACTCAGATACTTCTGTTATTTTGACTTCAAAAGTGCTGAAATAACTTTATATACTTTATATTGTAATATATTTCACAATTAAACCAATTAAAAGTTTCTTATTTCACAGATTTTAATGAAAAGTTTCAAATAAATTGGCGGTCTGATGGGCAAGTGGTAACGTTGTCGGCATGCCACGCAGCAGGATCCGGGTTCGCGTCCCGAGTCTGGTCCCGGAGTTTTTGGGGGGATTGGCCCGGCCCAGTGATCCCCGTCCTTCATCATCAGACCCTACTCCACGAGTAGAGGTGCAGCCCGTGGTTGGAACTATCCCCGCCCTCTTAGCAATCTCCCTGATTGGAAAGGGGCGTAAAATATGTAAAAACAATATAAAGAAAGTGATTTTTGATGTAATCGCTGCCATCTTAAAATATTGCCATAATATGTTGATTAATTTTGTAATTTTACATTATATTGGTTGCTAGAACATTTTGCTATCATATTACTTGTTGAAATGTTTTTGAAATTTCGTGAAATTTGAAAAAGAAATTTCATGTTCGAAGTACCAATGTTTGTAAGTAGAGGAGAGCTGTATTAAGATATTCTCTTTATATATTTTGAATTCATTAATAAATTATATAAAATGATTAAGTGCATCAGTTAATCATTTAGTTCGAGACATTTAAAAATGTGTATATTAAAACGTCCAACAATTCTTCCTAATAATTTTATGAATATTTGTGTTGTCAAGCCCCATTATATCTAACTTTCCACTAAGATTAATTTATTATATATCTTCATTTATTCATATAGCAGAAAGATCTTTGAACAACTCCTGTTTCCTTTTTATTGGAGAATATAGTAACTTGAAAATGGGTTATAAATGCGGAATCGAGATTGGATTATCGAATAATCAAAACCTCGAATCGTCCTTCAGATTGAGACATATATTTTAATCATTTAAAAATAGTGGGCATGTCCAGAAAGTAAGGTATTCGTTCTTTCTAAATAGGTGTGTGCACTGGCTTCAAAATCTTTTGGGGATTACTACTGAAACCATTGAATAACTTGTAAAAACAAAAATCGATTATAATATATTTCATAATTTAGAACAAACCCGAGATTAAATAAAAAATTTTACAATTACAAAAATTGAAAAAAAAATGTAAGAAACATAAATACCAAAATTAATTTTCATGATTTGTTTTTATATAAACTGCTCTAAATTCAATGATTGAAAATTGTAATGAAGTCAAACTTTGTTATAAAAATCTTTACTCTCGGATTTTGTGTGTCAAATTATTAATAGAATATTTGAGAATGTAATCCAAAATTTAATGCTAACAAACAATAATAATTAGTAAATTTTCGCTTGATTCTATTTTACTTTACCATTACGAAATCGGAAAGATAAATTAAAAAATAAAAATCAATTCTAACGTCAATTTACGAAATAACTAAACTGAATTAATATTTTATGCGAAGGTAAATATGAGAATTATGCAAAGATCTTCATCTGAAATTAACTGATATGCAAAGAAAAAAATCCGATATTGATAGACAGGATTTATTTCATGAAATTTTATCAGTAATATTTAATGAAAAATTTCCAATATAAAGCAAGTTATTTTTGTTGTAATCGCTGCCATCTTAAAATACTGCCATAATATATTAACTAACTTTGTAATTTTACTTTATATTGGTTCCTAGAACATTTTGCCATCATATTACTTAAAACTATTGAAAAGTTTTTGAAATTACGTGAAATTTGAAAAAGAAGTTTCATATTCGAAGTACCAATGTTTGTAAGTAGAGGAGAGCTTGTATTAAGATATAGATATTCTCTTTATATATTTTGAATTCATTAATAAATTATATAAAATGATTGAGGAGAGCCTGTATTAAGATATAGATATTCTCTTTAAATATTTTGAATTCATTAATAAATTATATAAAATGATTAAATGCATCAGTTAATCATTTAGTTCCAGACATTTAAATATGGTGGATATTAAAACTTCCAAACGTTCTTAATGCATCAATTAATCATTTAGTTCCAGACATTTAAATATGGTGGATATTAAAACTTCCAAACGTTCTTCTTAATAATCTTATAAATATTTGTTTGTTTTTTATGAAATTCAGTGAAGTTGTCAGGCCCCATTATATCTAACTTTCCAATAAGATTAATTTATTATATATCTTTATTTATTCATATAGCAGAAAGATCTTTGAACAATTTGTTTTTCTTTTTTATTGGAGAATAAAAAAACTTGAGAATAGTAGAAAACATTGGTTCACATCCATTTAACGGGCTTTAGTATATTTTTAAAAACAATCTTCGAGGCAGATTCCCTAATTTATTTGTCGCACTTAAGAATATTTAACTCTGCATGATTCTGTAGCATCTGGACAACGTTTTTTTCCAAATTGAAGTTAATCAAAAATTATTTAAGAGCAACAATGCAAAAAGAACGCCTAGCAAATTTATCAGTTAAGCTCCTTTCACACTGCCAGCGACAACGACCAAAGACTCAGTCTCTGTCGCTTCGTCAAGGTCGCTTATTTATTCACACTTGTTTCTGTTAGTCGTCGTCGTCCTGAAACGGTCAGTGTCGGTAGTCGTTCTGATCTTGACCAAGATTCAAGATCTAGTCGTTGTCGTTCTAGTTCGACTAATCAGGAAGAAACATTTTTATAAAGTAAAATGGAGGAAATTGATTTCGGCTGTACGAGAGAGACCTTTGCTGTGTGGATGCTTCTCGTAAAGATTATCGAGATTTATTAATAATTTTATAATTTTTTTCGTCGAAGGATTAATGTTAGCACAAATGGATCCATATTTGCTGACTATTAAAACAAACGTTTTCACATGTCGATATAAACTATCGTAGTCGTCTTCGAACAGATGTGAACAGTTAAACGATAAGTGAAAATAAGTAGTCTTTGTCTTTGATTGTTGTCTTTAGTCTTTTGATCGTTGTCAGGTCGTTGTCGCTGGCAGTGTGAAAGGAGCCTTAAGGCCGCCACACACGGAGCGATTTGTCGTGAGACCGATCACAACGACAGATCGTTTCAATCGGTAATTATCTGACGGTCCAAACACACGATGCGATCTATCCTCAGATCCGTCGTCAAACTGCTGAATCGTCAGACCGATTGTAGGACTCCACACACGGAACGATTTATCGTCAGATCCGTCGTTAAGATCAATCTTCAGATCCGTCGTTGAGACCTTGATTGAGACGGATCGTTCAGACCGGTCGCCAGATTTACAAATCGTTCGACTGATTTTAAGGCAGCCACACACGGAGCAATTTGTCGTCAAATCCGTCGTCAGAGACCAAATCGTTCGACTCCGCATGCCTTGCTGTGTATTTATAATCGTATCAGTTTTCAAAATTTCTGGAGATAACTCTTTCAATAGTTCAAGATTAGTATTTTCGGACATTCTCAAATAATTATGCCAATCTTTTGGATGAAATCTCAATTCGTTCATCAAATTAGTATGCGAAAAACGTTTTCTTTTTTCAAAAGCCAATCTTTACTCCATACTTTTTTTTTTGTACGTCAGTATCTCGCACTCCATACTCACAACACACTCTCTGTAATGATTATTGACGACGGATCTGAACGATTGGTTTCAACGACGGATCTGGCGATAAATCGTTCCGTGTGTGGAGTCCTACAATCGGTCTGACGATTCGGCAGTTTGACGACGGATCTGAGGATAGATCGCACCGTATATGCGGATCGTCAGACGACGACAGATCGAAGACGATCCGTCGTTGCAACCGATATGACAACAAATCGCACCGTGTGTGGGAACATACAATCGGTCTGACGAACTTGAAATTTGGCGACCGATCTGACGACAAGTCGCTCCGTGTGTGTGTGGGAACATACAATCGGTCTGACGAACTTGAAATTTGGCGACCGATCTGACGACAAGTCGCTCCCGTGTGTGGCGACCTTTATAGCGATAGAGCATAAATTATTGAATGAAACTGATTTACATCATCTTATATCAAACTTTGCTCTAAATAAAGGGCGCCCAAATTATTTCTTGTAAATTGCTGTGTTTTCCTATTAATATGTTATTTTTGAAAATATTATTTGTTTGATTTACATCATCTTATATCAAACTTTGCTCTAAATAAAGGCGCCCAAATTATTTCTTGTAAATTGCCGTGTTTTCCTATTAATATGTTATTTTTGAAAATATTATTTGTTATCTAATTAGATTTATTCTTTGTATGTAGTGAAGTTTGAAGTTTACTTAATATTACAGTTACGTGCAACGAAAATTTTGTAATTTATTACAATTTCCAAGATGTTCTTCATTTGTGTTATGGCTGTTAGGTATTGTATTAATATCGATAATTTCTAAGATGTTCTGTTATGACTGTTATGTATTATTACTGATAAAATAATAAATGAAATTATTTAAAGCTGGATAATTATGACTATTAATTTTCTAATTTTTGTTTTATTGATTGAATAGAAGCGGCCAACTAACAGTTGCACATAGGCGGCCGAATTTCTACGAGCGGCACTGCTGTATACATAACACAATAATATTATACCAGAATGAAAAAGATAGCATATAGATAATAATTAAATAATTAATTCTTAATAGTTTCCATATAAAATTTGTCATTTTGGACTGCAAGAGATTCACAAAAAAAAATTACGACGTGCACAGATTATTGTGAAGTTAGAACTGTTGTGAAAAATTATACTTCGAGAAATAAAAAGCACTATGAATACTATCAATTGGTAAAGCATATACGAGTATTTAAAATGGATTTTTATAATACTGAAAATATTTGAGTAAATACTTATTTGAAATGCTCCCAAAAGAACCCAGGAAGATAAAATTAGTTGGAATAAGTTGTTCTCCATTTTTATAAAACTAATTAACAGCATAAAGTCCGAAATCAGATTGGTAAATCAATAGGATTCAAATTCTACTTCTATCTTTCTATTATGTTTAGATGTTATATTAGAAATAGATAATTTGAGAAATACTTTTAAATTTTGTAATGAATTAAATATCTAAAAATAAAATTTTAAATGGTTTCTGATATTTCAGCTTAGAATTTATTGTTCTCAAATATCTGTTTCCACAGAATTTTGTGTTAAATTTATAAGGAAGGAGCGTTTAAAACTGTTTATGGAAATATCATTTATATATATTAAACAAATTGATGATTAATTGTATCTGTTTCCACAGAATTTTGTGTTAAATTTATAAGGAAGGCGCGTTTAAAACTGTTTATGGAAATATCATTTATATATATTAAACAAATTGATGATTAATTACAATTAAATTCATAACAAATAATGAAATGATAAACATTGCAGACTGATAGATGTGCATTTTATTTTCACCAAAACTGACTTGTGAATATAAAATTCTTGTAAATTGATTACAGTCGGATTGCCGACAATAATCAGTTTACAAGAATTTTATACTTAGTTTATAAGAATCCGGGATTAATAATCAGTTTACAAGTATCCGAAGTATAATCCCGGATCCTAGGCGGCTGGATGGCCGAGTGGTAACGATATCGGCGTCCATGCAGAAGGACAGGTGTTCGCATCCCGGGTCTGGTCCCGGATTTTTTTCGGGGTACTGAGCCCAGCCTGGTGATTGCCGTCCTTCACCATCCGGACCCCCTTCCACGGGTGTGGGTGCAGCCCGTGGTTGGAATTGGTCCCGCCCCCTTAGTAATCTCCCTGATTGGAAAGGGGGCGTAAAATATACAAAAAAAAATCCCGGATTTTTTATTTCATACTTAGTAACGAGAATCCCTTGTATAATCCCGGATTCTTGTAAACTGTGTATTTTACATCCGGTTTACAAGGATCCGGGTTTAAATCCGGGTCCCACACTTCCAATTTTACAGAAAGGGCCCGTTGAACCCCATCCTTCAACCATCCGGTTGCCACGTGATGGGTGTGGCCAGTCTTTGATGGACTCTATAGATGGCTGCTGCCAGCTATAGAATATCCCTCCTGAGATATGGCGGCTAAACTAATCTAACAAATAAATTGTTACATTATTTAGGATCGATGGATCAATCATTGGATCTTTTTCCATTATTTGATTTTATATCATTTGAAATTTGAAAATGATAAAAATTATATCAATGTTATGTGAGTGATATTTCAGCAGACATCATCCTCTAGCCGTGGGCCAGATAAACAATCTTCAAGATGAAGCAGTTCGTATAAAAATTGAAAAGTACCTAAGGATGAATTTAACATTACGGCGCGGTAATTATGTAATGAAATTATTAATGATAACATTAGGTAATCATTAATAATTAATAAAAACTACTTTGACATAAAATGATTACTCACATTCAAGCAAGATTGATTCTTTCACAAACATATTCCTCTCACCATCATATGGGACAAGTAATTATCTTCAGACATTCGCTAATTTATCTTCAGACATTCTTGTCAATCTGGCTAACGTGTGTAGCCGCTTTTGTGATTAGGTTAGGTTAGTTTTATTACGCCGCCATATCCTCATGGGATATTCTGTGTCTGGCGGCGGCCATTTATAGCTCCCATCACAGGCTGGCCAGCACCCATGATGGGGTCAACCGGATGGTTGAAGGATGGGGTCAACAGGCCGGGCCCTTCCTGAAAAACTGGAGGTGTGGGACCCAGATTTGAACCCGGATCCTCCAGGGTGGTAAGCCACAGCTTTACCACGCGGCCATCCGGTTGACGGTAATACTGTGGAAATACACCGCTTTTGTGATACTTACTCAAAAATATATTCGTGTATCAATATTATTTTTAAAACACTTCTATTTATTTGGTCAGTAATTTTATTAATTAATGGTAAGCATTTTTAAAATAAATGATCAGTATACTGTATATGGATTTTTCGAACAGTATAAATAATTATTGAATAAATGTCAGTATCAAATTGTATTTTGTCAGTAGTTTTGTTTATTTATTTAGCATAATTTTGATTTTTGTCAATAAAATTTTAATTTTTGGTCAGTATAAATAATAAAATTGCAATAATATTTTAGTAAGTATTTTTTATTGTTCAGTATTTTTGTCAGGTCAGAACTTTTTCTATTGTAAAATGAGAGAAAATATAAGCACAACTAAATATTCAGTATAAGTATGTGTATAAAGAAATGGTTTATTATATTAAAAAACAAAACATAAAAATGTATAATTAATATATTTTTGTTACTTAACTAATTATAAAAAAATATTGAATACAGTGGATTGACGTTTTTAGGAATCCCCAATTTACGAACTATACATTTTAACTAACTGTTTAGTTGATCCCAAAAAATCGTTAATGTTAGTTATTGCCATTCCCATTTACGAACTTTCGACTTCACAATATTTTTTCGGCGTCCATATGAGTCCGTAAACATCTATAGTTTACTGTATTAACACACATAAAAGAAACTTATAATATTAAAGTAAAAAATGTTTAATTAATCAGCTAAAAGACGTGGGTTTCTAATTTTGGCCTTCCTCTCGAACATTTCTTGTTAGGGAAGGTTTCACATGTTTTAAGCGTATAGCGAAACCTATTAGGGGCCTATATGCCGCCTAGACTAGACGATGCCAGCAAATTCTGGAATATTGGAGATGCTTAGGCCACCCGTTATATGAAGAAAAGCAGCTGAGATTTCCACCAATTTGTGTTAAAATCAGTTGGGAAGTACAGAAGTTGGATTAATAAGTGTTGATTGTTTTGAAAAATTTGAAAAAATTTCTAGTCCTAAAATATGTCCGGACCTTCAGGCCTATAGTTACTTGTTAGGGAAGGTTTCACATATTTTAAGCGTATAGCGAAACCTATTAGGGGCCTATATGCCGCCTAGACTAGACGATGCCAGCAAATTCTGGAATATTGGAGATGCTTAGGCCACCCGTTATATGAAGAAAAGCAGCTGAGATTTCCACCAATTTGTGTTAAAATCAGTTGGGAAGTACAGAAGTTGGATTAATAAGTGTTGATTGTTTTGAAAAATTTGAAAAAATTTCTAGTCCTAAAATATGTCCGGACCTTCAGGTAGTAAATACAGAAAGGTTGATCAAGAACGTCATACTTTCCAGGAGAAGTGGACCAAAAGAATATTTGTTTGTTATTTATAAGGACAATCCAATTTATCTGATATGTAATGAAACCGTTGCGGTTTTAAAAGAGTACAATTTAAAAACATTTTATACCACCAAACATTTTCAAAAATATGGAAGTTTAACAGGGCAACTAAGAAGCGATAGAATCGAAAAGTTAAAAAGGAAATTAGCCGCTCAACAAACTGTTTTACTAAAACGCAGTGAAGAAGCTGAGGATATCGTTCGGGCGAGT
>AYEL01067307.1:0-10295 GCA_000484575.1 Olivierus martensii
AGATTTGACCGCCCCGGCCAAATGCCCGGCTTGCCGGCTCCTAGAGCGGGCCCTGGGGGACAGTTCCTGTTGCTACCGGGAGTCACAGTAGTGAATACACAGCCTCTTGTGTCTCCGCTCCCACTGTGGATGGAGGCAATTCTCGGCCCATTAAAAGTCGCTTCGGCGACACAGTGCACGAGATACGAATGCTGTCTTCTTAACCCTATTCCTGGCAAACCTAAGCGAGTTCGCCGTATTCGTATTTTGTTCGCTTTGTGGATCAGAATGGTGGTCAGCGAGTCCAACAGGCAATGATTGCAGGCAATGATTAAGCCGAGATTATTCTCGCAGACATTAAGTACCTCGTAGTACCCTCGTAGGTGGAGCAGGGTAGCGGCCATTTGGCCAGTCTCAGAATACGACATATGCCCACCGTCTGATCCCGCGTGGAGTAAAAGGCTTCTAAAGGGGTCATCTCGCGTTGGTGGTTCCGAGGTCCGTCACTGGGAATTCATATACGGAATCGATTTTGGATTTCTTGAGGTACAAGAAACACAATGGCACCTGTTCCATTTTATCTTGTGCCAATAAAAAATATGAAATTTCATAAATATCCGAAGCTTACTGATCAATTCATACTTTATCGTGGAACAAAATTTGTTAATAAATCAAAAAAAAATCGAAAAATATAACCAGTGATAAAAAATTATTAGAAAATAGACTGATATTGTTATACAGCACATGAATTGTTATACTTACTAGTCGCGTTAAAAAGCGAGGATAGAACAGATGAATTTATTAATTTCCAGAATTACAAAATTGTCGGGCCTAAATTTCAAATTTAATATGGTGTTAAAACTATTATTAATTTGAGACGTATCTTGGTTTACCATCTTAAAAACCAGCATTAAGTTATCAATATTCAGTTAGTATTTCGTTTGGAGTAAGTTACGGTTATGAGTAAAACCAATGAATTTCTAAATGAAAAAAAGCAACAATACTTACCTTTAAAGAACAAATATGCTGACCTGTAAAGCGAAAAATGCAAGCAATTCGTCAACCCACCTAAAACATAAATGAAAAACTTCGATATGCTTCTTTGTTCTTGGAAAATGATAAAATGCACACTCGAAAGTACTGCATTACAAATTGCCCCGTGACTAATTAATTATACATTAAAACTAGGAATGAAGGTAAATTGCTTACATTTCCTATGAAATTTGCCTTAGGACTCTGTAGCACGAGTAGTGAATGGTGATCGTTAGACTCCAACATTTGGATTATTTGTCCACAGTCTATTATAAGGCGTGTTGAATTTTAAAAGTATAACGATTAACCAGTAGCCGAACTTAAAATTTTTGGTCCTCCGCAAAATATTATTCTGGTCCTTATCACAAAAAAAAATTTTTTTTAATTTTTTTATCTAGCTATTTTCATTAGAAAATAACAGAATTATATCATTTAAAATTATCAAAAAATATATTTAAAATTCTTTCTCCTAGAATTTAAATTTGCAAAATATCTAGTCACATTTCCATATTTTTGGCTATTGCTCCTATCACCGCACTGTTCTGATTCAATGAATGTTTCACTCTTTAAAAAAAGTACAGAGAGGATTTGGGCCCCCTATAATTCTGCCCCACGCATTGTAATTCCGCCAATGCGATTAACAACATTGGTCTGGTTGTGTTCCCAAATTTCCCGGCTCGAAGCATTGTTCTGATTCAATGAATGTTTCACTCTTTAAAAAAAAGTACAGAGAGGATTTGGGCCCCCTATAATTCTGCCCCACGCATTGTAATTCCGCCAATGCGATTAACAACATTGGTCTGGTTGTGTTCCCAAATTTCCCGGCTCGAAGCATTCAGATTTAATTATGATTTTAAATATAAATTTCATAAATGCGACTTTATAGGTTTCAACATTAGTTTAATTCATAGTTTTTTATTATCTGATTGAAAACTGAAATTTTTATTAGTTTATATTAGCGTGGAAAGAATTATTAATTTGAATGAATCTATTCAAAGTTATTTCTTTTAGGGACTATTAATACTTGCAACATATTTTAAGTTTTCATACTTCTTTTACGGGAAATTTCTATTTAAGCAGAACAAAATTTTGCACGAAGCTTTTATAATGCAGTTTGGGTTTTTATTTTTATTCCAATAATTAGTTGGTGTATTTTATTAACGCACATTTTTAATGAAAGTTTATTATAATTTTTCTTTTTGATATACTAAAATGAAACTCATGCTTCTCTCGCCATTTTGTTCTCTAATTTCTAAGTTATGAAGAAACTGAAGTCAATGGCTACGTTCAGCAGACTCAACTATTCTAAGTGAGCGGATGAGTTGTAGCTGCAGCAGTTGGTATATATGCTGAACGGCTAGTTGTAGTAACAGGGGTCGCGATTATTGAAAGAAAACGAAGCCAGTTATAAACACCATTATATTAATAACATCCAAGGTCGCAGCCATCTTGAATTAACTCAACATGTTGGATAGTAGCGTAAATGAAGTCCGCTACTTGTAGTAACAGGGGTCGCGATTATTGAAAGAAAACGAAGCCAGTTATAAACACCATTATATTATCATTTGTTCCTTTGGATTAATAACATCCATGGTCGCAGCCATCTTGAATTAACTCAACATGTTGGATAGTAGCGTAAATGAAGTCCGCTACCAAACGTGACGTAACTCACTCAACAAGTTCGATAGTAGCGCTACCTTGAAGAGGCGTTCAGCAGAAAATCTCTCAATTGTTTCAGGACAGTTGAGTCTGCTGATATAGATTTTTAATTAAAATTCAATTTAATAAAAAGTCCCAATTGGTAGAAAAATCGTTAAAATGTATAAAATGCTCTAAAGAATAAATTGTAAAAGCCTTTTCGTATTCATTCTGTTTTATATAAGAAAGTGTGATTGATTTCCAACTCTGGATAAAATTCTAAATTCTGAAAAATGTAGAAAATTTTTCAGTTCCTTTCTATGGCTATAAGGAAAAATTTGGCCTATGGTCTCTGTTCCTTTGGTAAATCTTTTTGTATATATTCGCACAGTTGTTATAATCGCCTTTGAGTGTAATAACTATGTATAATGGTAAATCTAAGTTGTTAACTCGTCATTACAGGATAATATTTTTATCTCAAACGGCTCTCCCTTTTATTCAGAATTTTAACTTATTGGCAAAGACTAACTGTTCAGCTCTTTTTGATTTTTTTCTGACATCTGTTTTTTTAACTCTTATTTTACTTTTTATTCCTTGTATTATTTGATTAGTTGTTTTTATACGATTATATATATTTATCTTTACTTTGTACTCATAATTTTAGTTTGTTTATCTTTATAAAGGTTTAGTTGTTTTACTTGTGACCATTTACACTACTTTTTCCGTTAAATTATCGTTTGTTTTTACTTTTACACATTGTACACTATGTACACTACTACTGTTATAGTGTACAACGTGTAAAAGTAGTACAACGTTTAACAATGATTTTAGAAAAATCTGATAAACATTTTTCCACATGAAAGAATGTTACTTATTCTAAAATTCATATTGTTTCGTTACTTTTATATATATAATTTAGTTTCATTTATATTTTTTATATTCGCATGAATTTGTGAGATCCTGCAGAATATCATGCTGAAGCTTTTGCTTGTTTCCGAGCAAAAAGGGTGGTACGGGTGGTAAGATACACCCTGTATATAAATTATATGAAAACAGTTGCTAATACTCCCATTTTTGCAATTTTGATATTTTCTCAAATGATTTTCTTTCGTATGTTGACGATATCCTATTTAATAAAGCGAATCGGACCACTTCATAATTTTGCGAAAAACAGTTAATTTATGAAGTTCAAAGCTTCTATTGTTTTTCTAACTATTAAAAGTAAACTTATAGCATATTTTGTAACAATTGATGTACAACATTGCTTCTCAAAGTGAAGGTCGCGACCCCATATGGGGCCGCATAACTAAATTTGGGGGTCGCAGAAATTTTAGCCAATATTTTAATTCGTATTCCTAGTTCATATATCTTTATATCCAGGGTCGCGAAAATATTTGCTCGGGTAAAAGGGGTCGCCAATGTGTATTGTATGATATTGTCTGACGCAACTGCCATGAAACCGCACACAATCAATCAATCTTTTATTCAATTATTTGGGAACTGTTTCGAAAATTCAAACTTGACTGATAATTTAATATAATTTTATATTTATATATTACAAATGTTTAGTAATTTATACTGTATACATTATTAATGATTTTGAAATTTATATTATTTAAATATTGCTAATACTATAAATTTCAAAATCATTAATAATTTGTCATAAATTAATCTTCCTAATAATTTTCTCAATGTCGATACAGAATGAAAGCAAATAAAATCATTAAAGTATCAGAGGAAGTTGTCAATTTATGCTCTCGTTAAACATTAGTCTTTGAATTGTCCTCGTCCAAATAAATAAATTTGATTATTATTATTAAAACGGAAATATATATACATATACCATCGACAGTTAAACGCTAACTTGTAGTTAATGACGTCAAAATCGACAGATAAATTAACTACTGCTTCAACTTAAATGTAAGCTATCAAAGTTTTATTTTTCGTTTTCTGTTTATCTTATAATTTGATTTAAATTAATAAAAATTTAAATAAAATTTCTGTTTAATTAGTGTTTAACTATAACGTAGAAACTTTGAAGTTGGACATGTTAAGTCTCTGTTAGCATTGTTTATCACAAATTGTTGATAGTCCAAATAATGTTTGAGCATAATCATCTGGTTGTGATTATTATATAGCTCACTCACCTCTCAATCGATAGAAGACGTAAATTAATAAAACAAATATTCACAGTGCAGTCATGTTTTTCGTTTGTTAGCGTACAAGCAATATCCTCTCTCATCACTTTCAATAATAAATTTATTAACAGCTATTAACTGGATTGTTTTCACATATGAAATGATAGAATCAGCATCTATAATGATTAACTACCGATTTTTAAGTTTTAAAAGAAAAAAAAACATTCGAAAAATATTAATTTACATATATATTCATTGTGGCTGCAATTATATAAGTTTAAACTAAGACGGAACGAATTAATTACTTCTATCTCTGTTCAGAAATGAATATTTTTCAACAGATGTGGAAACTATTTCTTAGTGGTTTTTTATTATTGTATATCGATTAAAACTAATTTTAAAAATTGTTGAGAACTGGCAGAATTTTTAGACAAAGTATCTATGTATAAATGTTTATCTTAAATCATAATTTATGGTTACATACCATATATATGTAAAAGGATGAGCGCTAAAATTCGTTACTAATTCTTTAAGTTTAATCAAAAATTTGTTTTACGATAATTTAGATTAAAGTCATCTCTTCACACAGTTTCTGATGTCCTATCCACTTTATGATTTGCCACTGGCTTAATATAATATCAATATATTATTTCAATTTTTTCCAGTTGATTGGATTAACAATATCAGCGGGCCATTGTTTTTTCTTCTTTTTATTATTTCTATAGTATTGTTAATCCTTCTGCTTTCATAAACGAAAATGTTAAGTTGATGGAAACCGTAACTAAATATGTTGTTGCCAAAGTTGCAGTTTGAGAAATTCGATATGAAGAATCATCAGTGTAATTTAACCTCGGCAAACTAAAAAATTCAGCCCCATCCCAAATTTTATATGAAAAGACCTTTAACCTGGTGCCAATTTACATAGTCATAGATCTGATGTCACCCCCTTTTATGCGAAACTTTGCAATTTATTCATAAGTGATTTGTTAAGAATTACATTCTGGATCGATTTCTTATCCTTTTGCTTGCATCTTTTGTATATGAACAATATAATGGTGTTTGATTAACTGATGACAGGCGAATTACATTTTTCTTCAGAATCCAAATTACTGATCGTAAATATTTTAATCTTCAAGAGTTTGAGCGCCGAGACCCACAACTTTTATCAAATGGAAAGGTATTATTTTTATTGCATAATTCGATTCTACTAATTTTTCTAGGTAATTTTACTGGAAGACATTTTCAAATGGCAATATATTTCCAATTATTTTCAACTTTTGTTCTATCTAAAGAAACGGCCTTTTGGCCGTATTACCTTCATTAGCTATGGCAAAACGCAATATTCCAAACGTTGGAACAAGAGTAATGATGTTTTCTGAGAAATAACTTTCAGAAAAAATAAATTTTCATTCAAAGCGTAAACTTTTGCGCATAAAATATTTTCCACAGCTAATCTTACATTCTAGTGAAAAAAAAAGCACGTGGATTATGTGATTTGCACTTTTCCTTGCTCTGACATGATTTTCGAGAACGTTCGAACAAAAGTAATGATGTTTTCTGAGAAATAACTTTCAGAAAAAATAAATTTTCATTCAAAGCGTAAACTTTTGCGCATAAAATATTTTCCACAGCTAATCTTACATTCTAGTGAAAAAAAAAGCACGTGGATTATGTGATTTGCACTTTTCCTTGCTCTGACATGATTTTCGAGAACGTTCGAACAAAAGTAATGATGTTTTTTGAGAAATAACTTTCAGAAAAAATAAATTTTCATTCAAAGCGTAAACTTTTGCGCATAAAATATTTTCCACAGCTAATCCTACATTCTAGTGAAAAAAAAGCACGTGGATTATGTGATTTGCAGTTTTCCTTGCTCTGACATGATTTTCGAGGGGGGGAAAAGATTGGTCTAGAGTTAAACATCTATATAACAATATATTATATATTATAACACTCTATATGTGAGCTTCTGTTTTTGAAATTAGAAGAAACTGCAACATAAAATTGTTTTAAAAATAAAAACATAAATCACAAAGTTTAATCATAATATTAAACAATTACTTGCTTCTTTTTTGAACTGATTTGTGTAATCAATTTAAAAAAAGAAACAAATGTTTCAGAATTGATCAATAAATTCATTTAACATATTAATTGAAGCATCGATGTGTTAAATATTTGATAATTTAATTAACATGGTCTAAAGCGGCCATCTCAAACTCTTGAAAGAGCCACTTTAGAGATCTTGGGCTGATATTAGAGCAGTATTTAAGATTAATGCGTTACCAAGAAAAAATTTTAATACCAGGCAAATAATCTGAAAGATTACCATCGATATTCAAAGTTTAAAACATTTTTAAACTAAACTATAGAATTTTTTCAATATAAAATTCCTAATTTGTAAAATTTATTTTGCTTTTAATAAATTGTTTTGAAATTATATAAAGCAATAATATTTAGTAATTTTCAAATATTTCATGAAAAATAGTTTGAATTTTACGAATATCTGTTATTATTGCAAGAGCATATAGAAAATGTCAAGCTGGCCGCATAAGTAGCCGGCTCGCCTGTTTGAGACCACTGGTGTAAATTCAATTAAACCACACTAAAACAAGGGTAGCAAGCTTCCTACCCTCATCACCACTAGACCAGGATTGCATTGTTTTGTTTTTTACTGCCTTATTGATACCCGGAAAGTATTCAATCCCCAAAACATCGTCACAACGATAAAGCAGAACAGGCACAGTGGGAAAAGATTCTTTGAAAGTCGATAAACTATTGATATCGAAATTAAAATGGCACTCGATGAACAAGAAACCGACGCACTTTTTCTGATCGATCTTGTATGTTTCCAACTGTTGAATCTGCTCTTTGGTAAATTTTGGTGAAATTCGTCTATTGCCGGTTGTTTTGACCCACAGTTCCAAAGAGGCTGCATTTATTCTCTTGCCAGAGAATGCTATACCTCGACATAAAGACACACAAAAGTCCTTCACCCCACCCATGGCATATTTACAGTTAGATAATAATGCCAAAAAGCGGGATTCTGACGTTTGGCATACAAACCATAACACACATTTCAGTTCTTCTTCTGGCACTTTTATTTTCTCTATAAAGTTTAGTCTTCTGTTGGCTGCACAAGCTGCCATTTCCTCAGAAGAATAGCAGAAACGATGAATCTGTATTCCTCGAACTGATGGAAATATAGCAGTTTTTGCTATTTTGCATCTTACTGAAACCACATTCCGCGATCTCTCTCTTTGAGCAAAAGGAATCCAATAATGCACTGAAATTTGATGGAAAAAAATATATTAATATAAAATAAAATGTCTAATCGTTTGTGTTATTACATATATAAAATATTTTAATATTTATAATCAAAATATATTTCGATGAAAGTAATGAAAAATTAAAATACTTACTCAATTCACTTCTTTCGATTAAGGAAACTCGCAACATACTGCGTACAATACCAACTGAATAACGTTGGGGATATTCCGATACGAACTGAACATTTGTATGTTGTAATTGCAAATATGGAAGAATTTCTTTTGGTACAAGCATTGATCTTCGCAAATGGCAAAGTGGAATTTTCTAATAAATAGAAAGAAAAATATATATAATTCTCATAAAATCCATAATATGTTATAATAATACGCATTAAATATAACGATTGCCAAAATGAGGATAGTTATAAGTCATCATTGAACGAACGAATTTGATTATCAGCACTCTAATTTAATACTACATTGATATTGCATAAAATTAATTATTGCATAAAATTTAATATTAAAACATTTAATATTAAAAGTTTTTCATATTTTGAAATCTAATTATCTTTAGTAGAAGTTGGAGTCTGC
Source organism: Olivierus martensii (assembly GCA_000484575.1). Taxonomy (NCBI): domain Eukaryota; kingdom Metazoa; phylum Arthropoda; class Arachnida; order Scorpiones; family Buthidae; genus Olivierus; species Olivierus martensii. The sequence continues at coordinate 8,645 of AYEL01067307.1, forward strand.
CCTAATAACTGAAAAAATTCCTGTCAATCATTACAGAACCTGTTCCGTAGTGATACAGATTTTTATATCAGAAATGTTTGTTTCTGATAAAAAGTGACATCATTATAAACTTATCTGAAATTTCTATACAAGACAAATTAGAAAAAAAACTTAGGTTTTTATTATATTACGTGAGGACATGAGTTACAGCATGACGCAATTGGGTCATTCGTACTGAATTAATGATGCAAAAGTGCATGATTATTTTACTTTGTTAGTTGATATATTTTCAATCGAATCGACTTCAAGGTAATTGTTAATGTGTAGAACAGCATTCGGCAACCTTTAGTACTGTTGTGCAGAATTAATGTTGCAAAGTGACTCACCGTGCCAGCCCAAGTCCACCATATTTTTAGATTCAATCATTACTGAAATAAATTAATCTGATCTTATTTTATGTATCAGAAACATTTCAACAATAATTATTCTTATATATTCTTTGTAGATTATTGGATACTTTTATATAGGAACAAATACATATATTATGTTTTGTAAAATTTAAGTTCTGAATATATTATTTTGAAACTTCATTATAAAATTTCTTAACAAAATATACATATGGTAAAGTCCAATACTTGGAGGAACAAAACAATTAAATAATTCAAACATAAAATACGTTATTAAAACATTGAAAAAGATAAATCAATATGAAACGAATTGTTTTATGCAATCAAAATATACTAGAACTACGGTTTGTTATGGAAGACTATTTTTCCTACCTTTAAACATTCATCGACTTACTTTTCTGTGATCTAGTTAGCCTTCATCGATATTAATTATAAATTTCAATTAATAAAAAGTTGGCATAATATGTAATTTTGATCTCATATTGGGTTAATCCTGCAGTTTAGGGCCCTGACAATTACCAACTTGTGCAGCGTTGCTAGTTTTCTGTTTTAGAATTAAGCTGTAAGGAATTTTTATTTAAAATAATTCATTTTATGAAAAATCTATTTAATTTTCCATTTTATTAAATTATTTATAAAATGATTTAATTATTTTAAATAAAAATTCCTTATATAATTCTAAAATAGGAAATCCAGCAACTCTGCAAAATTGGTGAAGTACAGATAATCCCTCCTATAACACGGCTTTCGTTCTAACACGATTTAAAAATTCTGGAAACTCTCATAATAACATGGTACTTCTACAACACGGTTTTTTCTTAAGACATTTAGAAAATTATGTTTACTCTCCTACAATATAAAATATTTTTATTTAATTTGTAAATCCATACTAGGGGCACACAATATAAACATAAAATGCAATCATTTAAGAAATACTTTCCTAAAATTCGTCATAAATGCAGATTCGCTAGTTTTCCATGAAAGGGACGATATACATGGCGACAATTGAATAGTGTGTGTTCCAAACGTTTAGTTCTTGTATAAAAAAAAATAAAGATTTTATTTTTCAATAGAGGAATGTGAAATAGAAGAAAAACTTTTTTATTCATAAATTTTTTTGGGTATATGTTAATGAACGATTGTTTTCTAGCGGGGTTATAGCGGGTTAAATTACAAATTTTGTAAAGAGAGCAAAAGATACATCAACTTTAAATGCATAAAAACGTTCAGAAAGTGAAGTTGATATTGTTAAAATAAAAAAACAT
>AYEL01067308.1:0-28439 GCA_000484575.1 Olivierus martensii
TTTTTTTTTTAATTTTTATATTTAACAACTAAAAATGTTTAAATGAACGAAAGTTACCAAATTAAACATTTATTTGTCATATATATATCATTTCAAACAATTTAATGAAAAACCTATATCAATTAATGATATTTATTAATAATGACTATCAAATAATTTTATTTCTGATTGGGAAAAAATTTTAAAATAGGAAAGAATGCTTACCTTTTTTAAGATGAATATTCTGTTATTAATTATCCCTTCGACTACTCGTTTCCATAACCAACACACTTCTCTGCACTTCATTAAGTCACCGTAATCTAAGTTATTTATAATAAGTGACACAACAACATACATATTTTGTAATATGCTGCCAGGCTCTTCTGCTAAAATTGAACGTCTGGTTGTTGAGACCAGGCCTGTTTCTTCCATTGTCCAGTATATTATCTGTAAATAATCATAACAGTTATTAAAAACACGAGAATAAAGATGCTAATTATTATGGTTCAATAGCAGAGGCTACACTAATTTTGCCCTCTCTGCAAAAAAAATTGAAAAAAATTTTGTTAATTTCATGTAAACCTCTAAATTTATAGTTCCATAGTACAATGGGTGAATATATTCTCGATGAACTGTTCAAAATAGTTCGAGGCATAGAATTAAAACAAACTGCTCGGTATAAAAAATTATATCTAACAAAATAAGTTTGAACTCGACATAATAATTAGGTTCTATTGTTCTGCTCGATCTATCGATACACATTAATTAAACTCCAAAATTAAGCTCTTTATGCAGATATATGTTATGTGTATATATCTCCTCAATAAAGGATTAGCGTTATGTTAGGCGTGAAAATGTATACAAATAGTTTTAGAAAGAACTATTCGCATACTTTTGGAATGATAAAAATATATTGTAAAAAAAATAATCTTCAATGATATAAACTATATGTTGAATGCCATGAAATCAAATAATTACAAATAAAAACACTTAGTCGTATTGTTAATACTGTACTAATAGCATTACATACAGCTGCTGTACCGATGCTGCTGGGGTAGTATTTGGTTAGTCATTGATATAAGAAAAAAAAAAAACTTGATAAATCTAATAATCATGTTAATAAAGATTGAATATCAGTAATTTTTAAATGGATGAATCTAGGATTGATAAATGCTACTTAAAATTCGATTTTAATGGACTAACTACTCAAATTTTATAAAAATCAATCGAATAGTTCAAAAACTTTAAGATAAATTTATAAGATATAGATAAAAAGGTAAATTGATCTGCTATCGAAGTCATATTCAATGGTATGATCTCGTCTAGATAAATTTCAATTGAAATTTGATATATTTTAAACTATTCATTTAGAATATCTCAGAAATTTGAACATCCGCCATTTTTAAAGGTTGCAACTAGAGAGGAAAATGATGCGGCGTCTGTAGATCATCACTACTAATAATTATTTCAAAATAAGTTAGTGACATAGATAGCATGAGGATCTTATTTTTTGTATACTTTTCTATGGAAATTATGCTAAAAATAATCAATTCGGTTTAAGATTAATTAATGTTTAATATAATCATATTTAAAATGAAATCTTGAATTAATTTAAAATTTATGATATTAAATTAGTTAATATTACGAAATCATAAATTATTAATTAATGATAAAAATAAATCTTTTAAATTCATCTTTTAAAAAGAGTTTGACTTATTTTATTTAATTCAGCGACATAAAATATATTGATACTCCCAAGAAACTATCATCATTTTTATTAGTTACTTAATTTAAAAATGCTAAACGTAATACTTCGAAAGGATAATGATAACATTTATTGAGTCTTCAAAAAAAATTTTAAGATTTAACAACTGGAATTAAAGATTATTCCAGATGTATTATAATATACTGCATATATTTATTAAGATTTTAATCAATACAGTAATTTTAAACCAAGCTATTGGAAATGATATAAAATCATTCCAGTTAAACATCTTATAAAGATCCGTATCTTCTTCGATGTTACCTCCCTATGGTTATAGCAGATTTCTTTCTTATAGTTTTTGAAAAAGTGCTACATCATTTAACAAACAGGTTGCGTGATAATCAATATTTTACAGGAAGCAATAACTCCAGTTTTACTAATTTTATCCAATTTGTAGATATTATGGAAAATAAAAAGAAGAAAAAAAAAATTAACTGCTTATTACAGAATTTTTGGATCTTACTATTGCTTATGAAAATGTTCATTTAGAGACCTTGGGCGATAGATTAAAAAAAACGAATTTGATTTATATAACTGCATGACGGATTGAATTATCGAATCATTTCGGGTAAGATTTAATATATCTTAAAGTGGATTCTGCTTAATTGGGCCACCGGTTAATTGAGGCAGCCGCGTAATTAGGCGAAATCTCAAAGAACGGAAAACAAAGTAATTTAAATTAATACGTAATTTAAATGCTTAATTGGGACATGTACCAGAAAAGAAATTTTCATTTTTGATATATTTTAGAGTTTTTTTTCGAAAGTATGGCAACATTACGTACACTAATACTTTGTGCTTTCTTTAAAAAATCCTTATATAAAAATTATAACAACATTTATTATACCTGTAATTTTTCAAGTAACCTTTCTACAAGACAATACAGACTAACACAATGAAGCGATACATATACGTCGTCGACACACTGTCGCCGCACTAATATAAGAAAACAAGTACATTAATGTAAACAAGTGAATTTCCGTTGTTTTCCCCTCTAGGCAGAGAAAGGATAATAATTAATCTTTATTTACTCTAAATCTTGTTTCACTACCTTTTCATCAAATTCTGGTTATATTAATCACCATATTCGTATCAATTTGATCGTTTCGATAAATCATGGTTAATGTTTCATCCAGGTAAAGTATAGTGATGCTGATGATAAACGAGTATGGTAACAATCAGGCTGATCATTTTCTAATTCGTGATTATACATTTATCGAATTATGAGATTAATTTTTAATTAGCAATGTGATTAATACAATTTAGCCAAATCGATACGATACAATTAGCAATATAATTAAATTATCGATACAATAATATATTTGTTAATCCTAATATCTAAAGTCATCCCATACGGAACTGGAGAATAATAATAATTATTATTATTACACTATTAGCAGAGTCGATTTGGCGTGTTTGAACTTGCATTTCCAACATTATCATCGAATGTAATCGATTTCGCGCGCAAATTTCAAAAAAAAAAATAATAATAATTTTACTGCTTCTTCTTCTTCTGTTTCTGATATGGAGGATTTTACTGCTTGAAAACGAGATTGTCTTAAAAAAAAAAAAAATAATAATAATTTTACTGCTTCTTCTTCTTCTTCTGTTTCTGATATGGAGGATTTTACTGCTTGAAAACGAGATTGTCTTTTAAAATTCGGGACAAGGATCACCCAAGAAAAAAACGAGATCAAGACTATTATACATAATATGTTTTGCTTTAATATTTCAAAAAAAAGAAGTATTAAGCATAATACTAAATTTAGTTGTAAAAAATTTAGTATTATACTTAAGAAACTTATGCAAAAATTTAGTATTTAGTATTATGCAAAAATTTTAATGAATAAATTATGTAAATTTAGTATTATGCAAAAATTTTCGTTATGATGAGCAACATCTCGGGTGTAACGGGATCAATCGGTTGCTATCCAAAAACAAATCAAGTAATTTTTGTTATAACTGATGGTTTAAAAATACATAAAATAGAATTTTAATATGGAAAAATTATCTTAGATATAAATATCTGAAAAGATTTATAAATGTGCCAATTCATTCTTTATAGTATATTATATGTTGATCAATCAAAATTAGAATCAAATTAAATTAATCATTAATTATTAAAATTCAAACTTTATACTAATGAATAAATTATGTAAATTTAGTATTATGCAAAAATTTTCGTTATGATGAGCAACATCTCGGGTGTAACGGGATCAATCGGTTGCTATCCAAAAACAAATCAAGTAATTTTTGTTATAACTGATGGTTTAAAAATACATAAAATAGAATTTTAATATGGAAAAATTATCTTAGATATAAATATCTGAAAAGATTTATAAATGTGCCAATTCATTCTTTATAGTATATTATATGTTGATCAATCAAAATTAGAATCAAATTAAATTAATCATTAATTATTAAAATTCAAACTTTAAATAAAATACATTACCAAATCTTCGATTATTTTCTACGAAAAACTTTAGACGGTTAGCTTTCAAAATAATACGAAATGATATCACGTATATAGAGCACGGTGACACTACTAACAACAAATATATTCTGACGACAGACTGCCACCAATTAAATTCACAAACTGTGGCCGTGTGGACAGCCTTATATTTTCCATTATCTCCCAGTTGTATTCTTCCGCCTTCCAAAGTAACCAATAGGCAGAAACCTTCGCAGGAACTCGCTGGATCTACCATGGAGTGAAGCGGTGGCCTCGGATTCTCAATGACCAAAAAATAAAATTTTATTTTTTGGTCATTTAATTATCTCCACTTATTAAATTTAAGTGATAATTTTAAAATTATTTTCTGTTAATTGCCACATGGATACACTTTTTTTTCCTTGAGTTTATTATTTACGATTTCGATTTAATATCTAATATCTGGATTCATTCTTTTTTACATGTATTTATTGTATAAAAAGAATTATTATTAATTTATGTTAGATAGATAATTCTTGACATAATAGCATTATTCTGCTTAGTTGAAACATAAAAAAAAAACTTCAGCTTAATAACTATTCCTAGCATATGTTTGCCAAGGATGATGTTTGCAGAATGACTCTCATAAATTCGAAGATACGTAACTTCTCATCCTGTCCCTCGCCCAATTGTTTGTTTCATAATTACATAGTGCATATATGTATGTGTATACATATTTCATTTGCTGATTTGTTGATTAAGTGTCTAATTATAGCTATATATAAAATTTTATAATTTGTTGTTTTCTTGATAATAAAGAGCCACTTATGAACGTAATACCCTTTCTACACTGGCATGCACTTTTTTTTCCTTGAGTTTATTATTTACGATATCGATTTAATATCTAATACCTGGATTCATTCTTTTTTACATGTATTTATTGTATAAAAAGAATTATTATTAATTTATGTTTATATGTTGAATGCCATGAATTCAAATACTGAAGCTTTAATTACAATTAATAAAATTCTGATGATAAAATTCAGTTGAACCATACTAACACAAATGTGCAAAGTTCCATATGGTGTTTTTCGAAAAATACCGGACAATCATATTGCGCAGCCAAAAAGTTGCCATCATTAGGGAAAATGACATTAAATTTAACTCATTCAGTAGCTATAAATTCGTCGAATGTTTCAAATGAATCAATTTTTATCTCAATGTTTCAACTATTTTTGAAGGAAATGTTGTATTTGATGGTGACGATATACATTTACTGTAATCTGTTTTCTCATTTTATACCAATTGTGGGCATTTATCCAAACATCTAATGTTAATTTTTAAATGTCTTCAACCCATTACTGTAATTTTCAGACTATATCTGTTTTCTCATTTTATACCAATTGTGGGCATTTGTCCAAACATCTAATGTTAATTTTTAAATGTCTTCAACCCATTACTGTAATTTTCAGACTATGGCTTAATGTATTCAAATAGATATTGGTAATCATTCTCTTAATGTAGCTTCTTGTTTAATCACCTTATTCAAATCTTTTAAGCCATTTTTAGTGCTGAGAGTAACATTACAAATGCCTTCGAACCAGTTACATTGTGTTGAATCCCTTCTCAGATAAAATACGAAGTATGAATGACAGTGTGTCGAATCATGCGCGACACGCAATTACATCAAATATTAAAAAAAAAGTAAAAATTATTAAATTTTTGTATATTAATTTATTTTTATAGCGTTTTAATAACACCCTTTTTAAACGTGGATCATAGTTTTCATTGATTTTTTTTTTTGCCATTTTAATCTCCGCCCAATAGATAGTTCCACGCTGGGAGGCATAGGCAATATTCCATAAAATTAAAAGTTAATTGAATCAGTACAAAAAACACTTTCGCCAGTTATTTGTAGTAAAATGTTATTTATTATACAAATAAAAACAATCAGCAGTTCTAATCATCCTAATTTTATATTAATTAAATATTGAATAACCGCCAAATTTTATACATGTCAATTTGTTCAATTATAAAAAAAATATTTTTTTATGTTAGGGATGAAGGGCCACTCCTATAAACAAGATGAACGGTTTATTCGCCCATTAACACAAAACGAATTAAAATTCTTTTGTTCCAGTTTAGATGAGTCACTGCCACAGACAAACAACTGCTGTGGGAAATGCAGAAAAACAATTGTTGATTGTCATTTAATTGACTGCAGTCATTACCCATCGCAGGCAGAGTCAATCTGAGTGGCCAACCACCACCTGCTGCATCAAAAATAATACGTAGCTTCTTGTTTAATCACCTTATTCAAATCTTTTAAGCCGTTTTTAGTGCTGAGAGTAACATTATAAATCGAACCAGTTACATTGTGTTGAATCCCTTCTCATCCCATCGCAGGCAGAGTCAATCTGAGTGGCCAACCACCACCTGCTGCATCAAAAATAATACTTAAAACTGTACCATCTTTCAAATGTTATCCGATGTACACGGCCTAGGGATACTAATAATTTATAATCCTTCACTCAGTATCGATCTAGGAGTTTTGTCTTGATAAACTGCTTCATTTTAAGATAAAAATTGTTTACGCAGGAAATGTAATTTGAAATCCTTATCTGCTATCATAATGGATTATATTTAGGACGTCCATGAGCGTTGTAAGGCCAAATGCGACCAAAATTTATTCATATTCGGAAATTTTTAGGTTAAATATAAAATGCTAATTTAATTCTCAAAATTTGTTGGAATTTCGGTATGCTGGATTCTTAAATTATCGATAAAATATGGAATTCCGGTATCTCAATTTTTCTCTCCAACATGCTATGATCTCATTATGACGTATCCAGCACGCACTATTGAGTCAAAACGCTGTGCCCAACACGAGGAGGACAACAACGAAGTAATCATGAAGTCACACGTTTCCGTGATCGTATCTCTAACAAATGTGGATATGACTGTCCATGCATAAAAGGAAGAGTGTCGAATGTTTGGGCGTTCCGGATAGTTTAATAAAAATTTATATATTTAAAATCGTTCCATTAAATGTCATTAACGGACCGAACGAAACCTTTTTAATACCGGAAGTTAAATTTGTTGTTTTGATTCTCCACCAAAATAGCTTACTGTAATCTGTAGAAAAATCTCACAAAGACAGGTGTGAATTCCCATTAGGAAAGCCCAAGGTAAATGACTCAGGCACGCTTCAAATTTTTAAATTGATAATATATGAAAGTTTATAAAATTTCATGCAACCATTAACTATTCACGTTCAATACTGCATTTAAAATTTAAAAGGAAGTATAAGTTGTGTGTATACTATCGGATGAACTAAGCAATTATGCACCTACAGGCCAGACAGTCAACACGGAATACTACCAGGGGCCCTAGTCTCGAGTTTATCGTGTTACAACGCATTCGTGTTCGCAGGGCCCTAGTCTCGAGTTTATCGTGTTACAACGCATTCGTGTTAGCAGGTATCATGTGACACCACTACGAATGCGTTGTAACACGCTAAACTCGAGACTAGGATCCCTGGGGGTTATGAAACGCTTAAGAGAGAGAATCAAGCGAAAACGGCCCGAACTTTGAAGGAGCGGCGAGTGATTTTTTTCACCACTACAACACGCCGACTCATTCGTCCCTCAGAACAGGAGACTAGGATCCCTGGGGGTTATGAAACGCTTAAGAGAGAGAATCAAACGAAAACGGCCCGAACTTTGGAGGAGCGGCGAGTGATTTTTTTCACCACTACAACACGCCGACTCATTCGTCCCTCAGAACTCGTGAGTTTTTGGACAAAAACAAGACCGCTGTGCTTCCCCACCCACCCTACTCACCTGACCTGGCCCGACTTTCCTGTTCCACAAATTAAAAATCCCGCTCAAAAGAAAAAGATTTGCAAAAAATACTGTATAAAATAAAAGGTAAAATACCTAAATGTCAAAGATTTTTTTGTGCAATCTCTATCTACATCTTTATTCGCGTAAAATTATAGATCGGTTCCTTTCACTTGTTTGTTTATCATGCTTCCTTACTGGCAGATTTAAAGATGGGACCACATTTTTTTTCCAACATCATTTTATACGCTCTGTAAAATAAGTAGAAGGACACAAAAAAATTTTCACAAAATGTAAAAGATAGATTTTTTATTCATGAAAAGTTTCATGAAGAACATAAAGGGATGAATATAAAAATAAATGAAGCTTCACTCTCCTTTAGAAAATATGCTAAAAATTAAAGATTTAATACTGATAGTAGACATTAAATTTTTCAAATATAAAATCAAAAAATATTTTCATATTTAATTAGGCAATTGATCTCTGAATATTTATATTTGATCAAAACAAAAGCTTATGATATAAAAGAGAAATATTTTTATGCTAAACAGAATATTCTGAAAAAATTTTTTTTTTAATTTTTATATTTAACAACTAAAAATGTTTAAATGAACGAAAGTTACCAAATTAAACCGAATATTCTGAAAAATTTTTTTTTTTAATTTTTATATTTAACAACTAAAAATGTTTAAATGAACGAAAGTTACCAAATTAAACATTTATTTGTCATATATATATCATTTCAAACAATTTAATGAAAAACCTATATCAATTAATGATATTTATTAATAATGACTATCAAATAATTTTATTTCTGATTGGGAAAAAATTTTAAAATAGGAAAGAATGCTTACCTTTTTTAAGATGAATATTCTGTTATTAATTATCCCTTCGACTACTCGTTTCCATAACCAACACACTTCTCTGCACTTCATTAAGTCACCGTAATCTAAGTTATTTATAATAAGTGACACAACAACATACATATTTTGTAATATGCTGCCAGGCTCTTCTGCTAAAATTGAACGTCTGGTTGTTGAGACCAGGCCTGTTTCTTCCATTGTCCAGTATATTATCTGTAAATAATCATAACAGTTATTAAAAACACGAGAATAAAGATGCTAATTATTATGGTTCAATAGCAGAGGCTACACTAATTTTGCCCTCTCTGCAAAAAAAATTGAAAAAAATTTTGTTAATTTCATGTAAACCTCTAAATTTATTACGTAGGGTTTCCCAAGGGGTCGATGAAATTTTAAAGGGGGTCAATGATGATCAAGGAGTATATTGGGAGTCGATATCCGAATATGCACCGGCGATTGATCGGCATAATCAAGATCAAGATCCCATTAATTAAAAAAAAATTTATTAAGAAAATTGATAATTTTTCTTTACTCTTTGTAAGTGTCCTCCTACTTTTTTTACATATTTATTCACAGTGCCAAGTTGTGATGTGATATAAATTATTTACTATTTCTGTAAATTATTTTCAATTGTCATTTATTTTTATATTCATCCCTTTATGTTCTTCATGAAACTTTTCATGAATAAAAAATCCTTTCTTTTACGTTTTGTGAAAATTTTTTTTGTGTCCTTCTACTTATTTTACAGAGTGTAGAATTATTGAAGCCATATTCTAAAGTATTAATCAGGTTTTAATCAGATCTGACTATCAAATATCACGTATGTAAATTAAAATTAAAGAAACTCTCTTTTGGCTTAGCATTTAAAACAAAATCAGACGATTTGAAATGGTTGCTAAGAACACGAAATTATTAGTTATATTTTTTCTATTTTTAACTTAATCATCTAAAAATATCTTAACGAAACTCTCTTTTGGCTTAGATTTAAAACAAAATCAGACGATATGAAATGGTTGCTACAAACACGAAATTATTAGTTATATTTTTTCTATTTTTAACTTAATCATCTAAAAATATCTTAATTTCTTTTCTTTCGGGAAAACAAGCAAATTTTTTTCTTTTCGTGCTAATAATGAGCATTGTGGCGCAGAACATAATTTACGACTTCTATCAAATGATCTCCCCAACGATCTAGATCACCCTTGAAAGAACGCCAAAAATATCCACCAGGTGGCAGATCGAATCGTGGCAAATATTTGATTCATTATCATCATACTATGATAACTTAGTGAATCAAAGTGAGGTTATCATGGCTTTATGTACTGTTGTATTTTTTTACAACTTTGATAGCACCTCTCATGCATGCCTGCCTTGCTTACAAAAGGATTCTTTGTATTTTAGTATCCAACAAAAATTAGTTAATATCAACATAAATTAAGTTATTTTTTTATTAAATAAGTTAATCAATTATTGTATTTTTTTACAACCTTGATAGCACCTCTCATCATGCCTGCATTGCTTACAAAAGGATTCTTTGTATTTCAGTATCTAACAAAAATTAGTTAATATCAACATAAATTAAGTTATTTTTTTATTAAATAAGACTGTTGTATTTTTTTACAACCTTGATAGCACCTCTCATGCATGCCTGCCTTGCTTACAAAAGGATTTCTTTGTATTTTAGTATCTAACAAAAATTAGTTAATATCAACATAAATTAAGTTATTTTTTTATTAAATAAGTTAATCACGATATAATATAAGTTAATATTTCATATTCAGATGTTTAACATCGATCTTCATTAATAAATAAAATGTTAATTATAAAACCATTTCCAGTGAGATTAATCTATAAATAATTTGAGTTTCATCAAAAAAATTGTGATAAAATTTTAAATAAAATTAAAATTCCGAAAAAGGTAAAAAAAATCCAATCTCAATATTGGTTCTTAATATAAAAAATGATATTTTTTCCACTATATTCCATTTCCAGTGAGATTAATCTATAAATAATTTGAGTTTCATCAAGAAAATCGTGATAAAATTTTAAATAAAATTAAAATTCCGAAAAAGGTAAAAAAAAATCCAATCTCAATATTGGTTCTTAATATAAAAAATGATATTTTTTCCACTATATATTGCATCAATTATTAGCAATACGTATTGTTGCAATTATACATTATACTGACAATATATACAATACTACAGGTACACTTATTTAGGTCTTTAATAGTGATAAAACTAATGCAAATATTGTACAGACAAAAATAACTCACCCCCTTAGTCATTTATTTTAACAAATCTACTACACCTTCATTTCAACCCTATAATTATGAGGCTTTTATTTGTAACACGAAGAGTATAATATTGACAAATTCAGACAAAATCCAATTAAAATTGATAAAATCCAGAGCAAGATGTAAAAAACTGGGTTCTATGGAGCATTCATAAACTTTCTTATAAATATGGGGAATAGTAAGTTTGTTACAATGAATGACTTTGTATAAGATTCATTTATAAAAGAATGAACTTCATATTATCATTTTAACAAATCTACTACACCTTCATTTCAACCCCATAATTATGAGGCTTTTATTTGTTACACGAAGAGTATAATATTGACAAATTCAGTCAAAATCCAATTAAAATTGATAAAATCCAGAGCAAGATGTAAAAAACTGGGTTCTATGGAGCATTCAAACTATCTTATAAATATGGGGAATAGTAGGTTTGTTACAATGAATGACTTTGTATAAGATTCATTTATAAAAGAATGAACTTCATATTATATGATTTTATTTCATTAAGTATAAAAACTTAATGATTTTATACTTTATTTTTTATAACGTTACTTAATGAAGAATTAATGTTGCGATTAATTAAAAATTTGCAATTCATGATTAATAAAATATTAAAAATGATTCTAAACATCAGTAATTAAGCATTAATTTGGATTTCATTTAATAATGTAAACTTAATATTGATTATTACAGAACTTTGACTTACAGACAATATTGTGGTATGTGATCTTAATCATGTCTTCAGTTATATAGCCACAATCCTGTCAAATAGTTTGTATCTAGGTATAGGATAAGTATGAGGCTGATTATTTAAAACTTTCTTTTAATGGTTGTTAAAAAATTATCAATAAAATCGAAACCAACAACAAAAATTTACCGTCAACATCTGTCGTAAATTTCTGCATATTATCTTCACCAATGCAACAATAACGTAGAATCTAGAGATGACTTCAATTCTCAATATCTTTCAGAGGCTGATTATTTAAAACTTTCTTTTAATGGTTGTTAAATCATTATCAATAAAATCGAAACCAATAACAAAACTTTACCGTCAATATCTGTCGTAAATTTCTGCATATTATTTTCACCAATGCAACAATAACGTAGAATCTAGAGAAGCTGATTATTTAAAACTTTCTTTTAATGGTTGTTAAAACATTATCAATAAAATCGAAACCAATAACAAAACTTTACCGTCAACATCTGTCGTAAATTTCTGCATATTATTTTCACCAATGCAACAATAACGTAGAATCTAGAGATGACTTCAATTCTCAATATCTTTCAATCTATATTCCAGACAATTTTCGCATTTATCTAATACAAATAAAGAAAAACAGCAAAATTATTACCCTGTATTCACAAGGAAAACTAATTTACAAGATTTCAGAAAAGTGGCTAATACTGTTTACTAAAACATATCTTCAAATCTATGAAATAAATAGTTTTAAATGGAATATAATCTTAACTTACAAGAACTATGAATCAATCTCCCAGTATTTTTTGTCTTCTTAATACAGTATCGTTGATATTTTTCTTAATATTTTTATTATTATTTTACCAAATAGTTGTGTTTTAACTGTTTCCTATCACTTTTATTATCCTCTTTCTTTAATCTTCTTATCTATCAGTCAAATAGGATACTGTCATTGCTATCACAATTAAACAATTTCATTTGTATTAACTTCTATTTGTCTTCATTACTAACGTTTGCATCATTCTTCTCTCTAATCTCATTAATATCTTTAATATCGATATTTGAGTTAGAATGCACCTCTTTAATATTAAATTCACTATTTCAACTAAACAATTTCATTTGTATTAACTTCTATTTGTCTTCATTACTAACATTTGCATCATTCTTCTCTCTAATCTCATTGATATCTTTAATATCGATATTTGAGTTAGAATGCACCTCTTTAATATTAAATTCACTATTTCTGTAACTGCTATTATTAACAATATTTGGCCTACCTTCATTAGCATCTCCGTGATGGTAATTTCACAATTTTATATTCACATTCACTACCTTTGTAACCATCTTAGTGCAGTCTCTAAAAAATCCAATCTACTTAAGTTTGAATAATTATAGCCCAATTCCCTTATAATAAGTAAAAATACTTTTAATTTTTCAAAAGTTTTATTTAACGTACAAGAAAGTATAAAAGCAGAACCCACCTCAAGGAATAGCTTAAGGTGGTGGGTTCGCTAGACAGGCAGCAATGTGTATATTTCTAAAATATTACATATTTCTATTGTACCCGACAACTTTTGAAAACAAAGCACATACAGGTACAAGTAATAGCTTAAGGTGGTGGGTTCGCTAGTCAGGCAGCAATGTGTATATTACTAAAATATTACATATTTCTATTGTACCCAACAACTTTTGGAAACAAAGCACATACAGGTAGGTAAATTTACAAATATATAATATACAGATAAGACACTAACCACAATTATTTTTATTTATAGGTACAGAAATCACATCAATTAAAGAAAAAGGTAAGTATGAAAATTAACATTAATTACAAAGATTTTATTTACAAGCAAAAGAAAATATCAAACAGATAAGTAACATACATTTAATTAATTAAAAAACAAATTAAAACAAACATTCAAGAAAGGAGAGAACAACAGGGCAATACAGAGTATATATATAATATACAGATAAGATACTAACCACAATTATTTTTATTTATAGGTACAGAAATCATATCAATTAAAGAAACATATTTAAGGTAAGTATTAAAATTAACATTAATTACAAAGATTTTATTTACAAGCAAAAGAAAATATCATACAGATAAGTAACATACATTTAATTAAAAACAAATTAAAACAAACATTCAAGAAAGGAGAGAACAACAGGGCGCAATACAGAGTATTCATATATTGATGAGCAGATAAAAAATTACTATATAGTCACAGGATATTCAATAAGAACAAACTAAGAGAGGAGAAGTTAAAATATGTAAACATATATTTAAAATAAAAGAAAAACCCCCATAAAACTAAATAAATAATAAAAATAAATTACCATAAATAAATAAATATAAAATCTAAAAATTAATATAAATATATACATATAAAATTCAATAATTTTACATGTATATAAAAATTATTAAAACCATGTAAAAATATAAAATAAACCCGAACAATTCCAATACGTATTTATAGGTGCAGTAAGGAGGTAAAAGCAAAGGTGTAGAGGTATTTATAGGTGCAGTAAAAGTGTAAAAGCACAAAAAAACAGCATAAGATTAAAAAGTGTATAATCAAATGCTAAAATTTAAAAGGGTAAAATCGGAAAATTATCCCGTGTCTAAAATCTCAAAATTAATAATATTACTATCCTTAATCCATACGATGTTTTCGGTGCCCTCACACAATTTAGCAAACTGACAGAAAATTATCCCGTGTCTAAAATCTCAAAATTATTACTATCCTTAATCCACACGATGTTTTCGGTGCCCTCACACAATTTAGCAAACTGAGTATCGGTGAATAATTTATCTGTGGCAACTTTAACTTCATTTGTTGTATAATACGTATTTTGATTAAGCCAAAAGTGACTTTTTCCTTGTATAAAATTTTACATCTAGTTTTGCACAACACTCGCTTCTACCCAATTGAACATATAAGAATTAAATGTTTTGTATTTAACATGATTAATAATAGTATCGTAGTTTTAACTTCATTTGTTGTATAATACGTATTTTGATTAAGCCAAAAATGACTTTTTCCTTGTCGTATAAAATTTCATCTAGTTTTGCACAACACTCGCTTCTATCCAATTGAACATATAAGAATTAAATGTTTTGTATTTAACATGATTAATAATAATATCGTAAATTTTCCTTGTCGTATAAAATTTCACATCTAGTTTTGCACAACACTCGCTTCTACCCAATTCAACATATAAGAATTAAATGTTTTGTATTTAACATGATTAATAATAATATCGTAAGTTACATAACAATTAAATAATCTTCCTATCCATGTCCATTGAAATTTAGATACAAAACAGTCAAAAAAATATGTTTAATATCCTCTTCACTGTTATAGTTAGTACATTTGTTGTGCTTAATTCTTTTATATTTGTATATATGGTTGTATTTGTAGCAGAGGACACTGGTTGGCTGGAGCCTGCACCACGTGAATTGCCGAAACTACGGTCCCTCTACGTTGTGCTCCCGGAGAACTCACACCAACATTTGTTGAAACTGACGATTCGTCTGTATTCATATTGATGGGGTCTCGGATCCTGAGAGTCAGACTTTCGGAGTATAACAAATTGAAAAGTGTAAATATACACAGAAAAATTTCGCGTTATACTCGACAGGTAATCGGCTAATGCCTAATTCCTTTAAAAATTCCCAGGTAAAGAAAAAATTCACCTTACAGTTAGTACATTTGTTGGCTTGATTCTTTTCATTTTCATTAAAATAGCTTTCGTAGTAAGGGCACCTACGGCTATTTCTATATACTCAGGGGAGAGGTTCAGGTCATGTACTCTTTTCCAATTCACTTCAGGGTAGTTCTTATGTATTAAATAATATATTGTTCTAGGCTTAACCTTGTTACGCAGACCAATAATGTCATCAATAAATTTATTAATGATGTTCTTCCATTTGTCGTTCTGCGCGACTGGTTTAGGTCGCCAAGAGTGCACCTGATTCTCCCCCGATTTTATTCGCTATGAGCTCCATATAAAATTGTTTTCATTAAAATAGCTTTCATAATAAGGGCACCTACGGCTATTTCTATATATTTAGGGGAGAGGTTCAGGTCATGTACTCTTTTCCAATTCACTTCAGGGCAGTTCTTATGTATTAAATAATATATTGTTCTAGGCTTAACTTTGTTACACAGACCAATAAAGTCATCAATAAATTTATTATTGATGTTCTTCCATTTGTCGTTTTGCGCGACTGGTTTAGATCGCCAAGAGTGCACCTGATTCTCCCCCGATTTTATTCGCTATGAGCTCCATATAAAATTCCGCTTAGTGAGTGATCACTAAAACCTAAAGCATTAATGACCAGGGATACTTGGAGCGACATGGCAAAATCTAAAAAGCTGAGGAGACCCCAACACCCATTATTTTTAATTTTATTTAGGAGTTTTCTCTTTTTAAGTTCGTAGATCGTCTGCCAGAAATATTGACAAATAATCTTTTCTAGTTTGTGATATGTGCTTAAATTCAAGTCTAATGTATACATATAGTAAATAAATTTTCCATAAAGGAAAGACTTGATCAATGTGATTTAGCGAGAGACCCGACCGGGTCTTTTGATGTGCTTAAATTCAACTCTAATGTATACATATAGTAAATAAATTTTCCATAAAGGAAAGACTTGATCAATGTGATTCTTCCTGACAGGCAGAACCACGAGCCATCCCACCTCTGTACCTCCCTCTTCAGCTTGTCAAAGATAATATCAACCATTTTCTTGTTGGAATTTTTGCCGTGCCAGCCTCCAAGTATTTTGACACCCCCCTCTTCAGATTGTCCAAGATAATATCAACCATTTTCTTGTTGGAATTTTTGCCGTGCCAGCCTCCAAGTATTTTGATATCCTCTACTATCTGATAATTTTGTTCAATATCAGATTTAATTAAGGTTTTGCTAATATTATACACAGGTTTTTATAGTATTTATTTTCATTCCTGTCATTTCTAAAAAGTGGTTAAGAACAATTTTAATTCTATTAAAAGAAGATAGATCACTCACCAAAAAGTTCACGTCATCAGCGTGTGCAACAAGTTTCACTATTGCATTGCCATCATAAGGCAGATGTAACTTGTTAATCTGACTGTCCCTCTCCACAAATCTTAAAAAACATTAATAAAAATAATAAAAACAATCATTGCAGAGGGACAGCCTTGCCTTACCCCTCTTAATTTTAATTGGATCGGATAGCATATTGTTCAAGCTGAGACATGAACTTGCATAGTATAATTGCGCATAAACTTTTTTATCCACTTTTCATCTAAGCCCATAGCAACTAATATTCGCTCCAGAATTCGCTTCTCGAATTGTTTCTCGGCTTTTTGGCTAGATCAAAGTTGATTTTTCTTGCAAAAGGCGAGTTATTTACAGTTATTTTACTGTGCTTTTCCTTTTTCAGTGTGTTCCTTGCCAAGATGTGTATCCGGTGATCTGGTGTTTTCAACTTCTTGGACAGTCAGTGGCGAACCGTAAGTACTTTTGGAGTTGTCTTCTAGTTTAAGTTGCGAGACGGACTTCCGCCAGCTGTTTTACTGAGGGGTTCGTCCCAATAATGGGCCACCATCCTTACGGGTGGCCCCATCGATAAACCGTCGCCATTGATACTGCTGTAAACGTCGTCTGTGACCTTCTACCTGTGGGTACTATACCTACCTGTTTCCTGGATACCTTCCTGGAACCGGTGCATACCTACTTGTTGTGTTCAAACTGCTGCAGATTAGGCCTTCTCAACCTCGGGGTGCGTCGTCACCTGTCTCGGGTCGTTGACGGCCCTATCACTCCAGGATATCTCCGTGAAAGAGATATTACACCAACGAATTCCGGGCTGCATCCTAGTGCCATGATGGAGGACTCTTTCCCATCGTTCCCGGATAAAGGGACTCCCGAACTTCAGATCGTAATGGAAAGGTGTGACCTAGAAAAAAAGGACTTACCTGGGATAAGCTATATTCCGATGTCTTCAAGGTGCCTTTTCTGGTAGTAATGTGAACCTGCAAGAAGATGAAGGTTATGTTGTTAGTGATAAAGAGTTAGAAGTTAAAACAGGAGAGAAAAGTATAGATTATTATATTAATGATAGAGTAGTTAGAGAGAGAACCATGATTTTTAGAGTTGAAAAGTTAGAGATTAAGAAGTTTATGTTAGCTTTAGAAGAAGCAATTGGGAAGAAAGGCATGGTTGAGTACTTGAATTTTAAGGGCAAGGATGTTGCTGTGGGAGTTCGAGATTCTAAAACTTGGGAGTATTTCATGAATAAGGGAATAGTTTATGGAGAAAATACCCTTAAGGCGACTACAACTGAAACTCCCAATGTTGTATGCCAACTTCGCGATGTACCGTTGGAGATAGATGATTTGGACTCCCGGATAAAGGGACTCCCGAATTTCAGATCGTAATGGAAAGATGTGACGTAGAAAAAAATGACTTACCTGGGATAAGCTATATTCCGATGTGTTCAAGGTGCCTTTTCTGGTAGTAATGCGAACCTGCAAGAAGAAGAAGGTTATGTTGTTAGTGATAAAGAGTTAGAAGTTAAAACAGGAGAGAAAAGTATAGATTATTATATTAATGATAGAGTAGTTAGAGAGAGAACCATGATTTTTAGAGTTGAAAAGTTAGAGATTAAGAAGTTTATGTTAGCTTTAGAAGAAGCAATTGGGAAGAAAGGCATGGTTGAGTACTTGAATTTTAAGAGCAAGGATGTTGCTGTGGGAGTTCGTGATTCTAAAACTTGGGAGTATCTCATGAATAAGGGAATAGTTTATGGAGAAAATACCCTTTAGGCGACTACAGCTGAAACTCCCAATGTTGTATGCCAACTTCGCGATGTACCGTTGGAGATAGATGATTTGGATATTAAGATGGTCATGATCCAGTATGGTAGGGTTACTAATTATCGTGAAATGACTTATAAGTAGTTCCTTACTGTTAAAACAGGTCATCGTAAAATCTCGGTATGCATGGTAAAACCAGTACCTAACTATGTAAAAAATAGAGGTTATAACATCCTTGTCCGGAGTTTCCTACTGTTAAAACAGGCCATCGTAAAATCTCGATATGCATGGTAAAACCAGTACCTAACTATGTAAAAAATAGAGGTTATAACATCCTTGTCCTATACAATGGTGTTGAACAACTATGCTTTAAGTGTAAATAACCTGGTCATTTTTTGAGAGATTGCCCTAATATTAAGTGTTATAAATGCGGAAACAAGGGTCATATACACTCGAATTGTAAAAATGAGAATCAGAATTGGATTATTTTAGAGGATAAGATAAGTGATAGTCCAGATACAGAAGTTATGTTAATAGATAAGACGATAGCTCAGATAAAAACTAGGCATCTTCCTAATATCTTCAAAGTTACTAATGTTGGTGTCCTCGACACACACAATGTCAGTCTTGCATATCTTAATCATATTCAATACAAACATTCTTTTCATTGGATCTTTAAATCCGTTAACATTCATTGTATGCATTTTAATACTATCCATCATCATTATTTTCTCTTTTGTTACTTCTACCAGAACTTTTTCTCATACTTCTTTTAACCCTATAAATATTAACATTCTCATTAACTGTTTCTTCTAACATACTAACATTTAGAATGTTAATGAAAATGTTTAAACACTTTCATTAACAACATTTCTATCTTCCCCACTTTCCTCTATGCAAAACTGGTCTTTCTTAACACCTTTAACTAATAGTACTGTAAGGGGCACGAATTGCCTCCCCCCCGAACGGAGACGGAGTCAGAAAAATTCCAAATGATTATTTTAGAGGATAAGATAAGTGATAGTCCAGATACAGAAGGTATGTTAATAGATAAGACGATAGCCCAGATAAAAACTAGGCATCTTCCTAATATCTTCAAAGTTACTAATGTTGGTGTCCTGGACACACACAATGTCAGTCTTGCATATCTTAATCATATTCAATACAAACATTCTTTTCATTGGATCTTTAAATCCGTTAACATTCATTGTATGCATTTTAATACTATCCATCATCATTATTTTCTCTTTTGTTACTTCTACCAGAACTTTTTCTCATACTTCTTTTAACCCTATAAATATTAACATTCTCATTAACTGTTTCTTCTAACATACTAACATTTAGAATGTTAATGAAAATGTTTAAACACTTTCATTAACAACATTTCTATCTTCCCCACTTTCCTCTATGCAAAACTGGTCTTTCTTAACACCTTTAACTAATAGTACTCATTTTCATCACTAACAACTCCCTCCATAATCTCCTCTTCCCCCTTTTTTCCATCATTATAAATATAATGTATGAACATATAAAGTATATATGTTACAGATTACTTCGGGATCGAGGAGATCGTTTCTAGATTCCGATCCCGTTGAATCTACCAACTCGCCGATCATCATTTTACTACAACCTGTGCATCGTCTTCCTTTTATTTTTATCTGTGAATCTTCAGAATTTGTTCAACGACTTTCTATTAAGGACTAGAGACTGTGTAAGTGGTGGACTAAAGACTTTCTTTAACATCTGTGTGTGGATCCATCAACGGACAGACGACACTATTTCCATTGTTATTTTATTCAAGTTAATTCAGGTATTTCTCTCTCATGTTACGGGTTATTAATTGTGAAACGAAAGTCTCTCTAATAAAGGAAGTTGTTTTATTAAACGTTGTCTCTGTTCCATCTGCCGAACCTCATTACTCATCCTTACGCGCGTCTCTCACCGCTCTTTAGGCCAACGCCTGTCAACATCGTCCTCGAGCTTGCGGGCCTCCCGCGGGCCCCACAGTACTCATTTTCATCACTAACAACTCCCTCCATAATCTCCTCCTCCCCCTTTTTTCCATCATTATAAATATAATGTATGAACATATAAAGTATATATGTTCTATATATTGCATGTATACTTCTCCTCCTCCCCCTTTTTTCCAACATTATAAATATAATGTATGAACATATAAAGTATATATGTTCTATATATTGCATGTATACTCTATATAAACAAATGTGGGATGAAGTAAATAATCTATGAAAATACTGAATAGTGACTAGCATGATGAATTATTTTCTTTTCCTCTGGGTAAATGTCGATATTATTATTCTTCTTATCCGATATTTTTTAATTATATTCTTTATGATATTTTCTATCAGATTAAAAAATTCATAGTCAAAAATTTTACAAACTAAAGGAGCTTAATTTCCGATAAACATAATTTGACCTGCCAGGACAAAAATATATTGAACAATTATAATCCTATTATCAAATGTTTCTAACTAATAAACGAGATATATAAAATTCCTCTAGGACCTTCAGTATTAGACAATTCAATTTTAATTAATCGTGATGAACTTTTATTATGGGGGATTTGACCAGGCGTGTTTTATTTTTATCTCTTAACGAAAAGAGCTCTTTCCCATCTCAGATTTTATAATCTGAAGTTTTATCCGCCATTATTGATCTACATATTGAGAAAGCTGGTGTTGAAAATAATTTTTGAGTTTTATAAATATTTTAAACATGAAATTGTTAACCTCTCTTTTTATTAACAGTCTGCTGATAAGTAATACCTAGAAAAGAAAAAAAATCGTATTGAGAAAGCTGGTGGTGAAAATAATTTTTATGTTGAGTTTTATAAATATTTTAAACATGAAATTATTAACCTCTCTTTTTATTAACAGTCTGCTGGTAAGTAATACCTAAAAAAGAAAAAAAAAATATCGTTAATATTAAAGAAATAAGACAGTTAACACTGCTCAACGCTGATTATAAGATGCTGTCAGATTGAACTCTATCATTCGTCCCTACATTGATACAAGATGATACAAGACAATCTGCTGCTGGTTAAGCAGTTGTCAAGGTATTAGAGATAGGGGACGTCCCCAAATTGACTTTGAGAAAGCGTTCGACAGTGTTGTTAGAGTTCTGAGATTATATCTATAAAGCATGGATTTGGATGATCAATGGGTTAACAAATTTATAGTGGAAGTTCACGTATCTGTATTAATGACATGATCTCTGATCCAATTAAAATTCAGTAAGGGAATTAGACAGGATTGTCCCTATGCTATGATTGTATTCATCTTATATATTAATGTTTTACTTAAGTACATACAGGTATGATCTTGTTAAGAGCGTTATTATTCTTTGGGATCGTAATGCCAATGTAAAATTAATTAGCCATGTAGATGACGTGAACTACTACTTGTGGATGATTTACATTCTCAAGTATATATTTTATACGATAATAGTTTTAAAAGATAATGAGGATGAATATTTAACAAGAATAAAACTTCAGTTTGCAATATTAATAAACAATTGATAAATAATAATGTTGAAAATGAATTTGTCATTACTGAAAAACATTAAAATTTTAGGCATCTTCCATGGTAAAAGAGCGAATCGAAAAAAATGACTAATAATAGCGTTATTATTCTTTGGGATCCTAATGCCAATGTAAAATTAATTAGCCATGCAGATGACGTGAACTACTACTTGTGGATGATTTACATTCTCAAGTATATATTTTATACGATTATAGTTTTAAAAGATAATGGGGATGAATATTTAACAAGAATAAAACTTCAGTTTGCAATATTAATAAACAATTGATAAATAATAATGTTGAAAATGAATTTGTCATTACTGAAAAACATTAAAATTTTAGGCATCTTCCATGGTAAAAGAGCGAATCGAAAAAAATGACTAATAATAAAATCATTGAGGGATTGAATAACGAAATTCACCGCTGAGAGAAGCCAGATACAGTGACTTTTAATAAAAATCTTTTCTTTATGGAAATATGATTTATTATACAGTCAAACCTCTTTAAGCCGCCCCTCTATAAACTTTTTAATAAAAATCTTTTTCGTTATGGAAAGATGATTTATTATATGTATTTTTTGAAGAAAATGGAGAAAATCATTTTTGATTTTTCTGGAAGGTGAACTATAAGACTGACAAGGGGAGCTTGCCAACCGGGTAAAAACGAAAAGGAACCAAACTTTATAAATAAAGATAGTATAGATAGATAGTTCGACCAGTCGATTATTAAGAGGTATAATTCAAATAAGATCGGAAGAGCGTCGTGTGTCGATTATTAAGAGGTATAATTCAAATATAAACGATTAATCAACAATCAAATTCGGAATTCATTCTTGACACGGAAGTAAAAAACGCGGCGTGAGGCGGTCCATCAAAGCGTATCTTTGCGCCGACTGCCGCTATAATCGGCGTAAAGATACGTTCCGAAAAAGGCGCGCTTTTCTCGGAGCATGCCTTGTTAGTCATTCTAACTTTTGCAGCAAAACTTCGGATAAAAGCTCATTTCTCGAACTTTTATCGGAAGTTTTGATTTTAAACTTCGAAATTTTGTTTTTAAATTTTGTTCAATATTCTATAAAACATGTAAAATTTAAATATATAAATATATGTATATATATTTAATCGGTCAAGAGAATAAGTTCCGTTGATTACTAGTGCACTCAAGTTTATTTATTCTTTAAGTTTTTTAGTTTCTTAATTATAATTAAGGTTGTGTTTTATAATTTATTAATGTAGCTTTATTTACAGACTATTTTACGCTCGCAATGTGACTTTATTGCACGCATCACTATGAAAAATATTCAATTATAAACATGTATGTATATAATAGTTTCTTTTTTTGAAAGTTTTTAAACTTATAGGTTACTGTTTAAGCCTCCCCAGAGTAATAATTTTATTGTCCCTTAAATAGTATTAATTTTGTGAAAATTTGCCTCACTTGCTTTCCCCTTTCCTCCATGGACCAATTTCTACAGGTATAATGGAGTCTACAAGTAAAATACTGTTTCAAAATTAATTTTATGAGAGTAGCATAATGAGATTCTTCATCTGTCTCTGTAGCTGTAAACAAATGATCAAAATCAAATAGCAAGGAACCAGGTAACATTGAAAATACCTCTGTCTGAAGTTTTAGCATTATCTGCTTACTGTTTGTTCTCAGAATATTCTCATTGTTCCTAAATACCTTTTCAGCTATTTTACATAATTTTACTACATCATTTGATGGATTAAAGAGAGAATCATTTACATCTTTTACAGCAATTAAACCTGTTTTGTCAGTATTTTTGTTTTCAAATAATAGTTCCAAACATTGAAAACAATTAATGTTCTTTGAAACTGCACGAATTACACTTCCTGCAATATATTGAACAATATTCTCTATGTACAAGCTAAATATTCCATAATGAGGTTTATAATAGTCATGATCATGTCCCAAAGCATTCATAGTTGACCTATATGTATTTTCAGTATTTCGTGAAGTTTTCAATATATTTCTAGAAGGAGAAAGCATGTTACTATTCACAGGTTTACAATTGGCATTCTGAGATGGTGCTACACGTGCAATCAAGCATTTCCTGTAAGCAGATCTAAACTGCACTGCATTGGGATTATTTCTATTGCCACCTTTAGTACGTATGGAAGAAAAAAATAGTTCCAAGTGATCTTGGCTTAGTCTGCGTGTTAACAAATATTTCAATAATGAATTCTCTCCCCATACATAAGTTTCTGCAAGATCTTTTATGCTTAAAAGATCATTAATAAATCCATACAATGCCATTTTTCTGGTAGATTGCCAAATAAGTGTGCCATCTGCAAATTTCAAGTTTTGTAAATAATCAGTACATTCCTTAATCTGATTACATATTATCATTTGATTTTTTTTCGAAATAGGTGATTTTGTGCCTTTGCTCATAGGATGACAACTGTTTAAAATATCAAACGTTAGATCTATGATCTTAATAAACTTTATAGTACTCTCACATTTATCGAATTCATTAAACCCAATGTTTTTACAAAACAGCATGGCACTGGCAACTGACCTACTGAGTGTCTCAGCAGCTAAACCAACTTTCATTTTTTGTGTGTGATATTGTATATGCTGTCTTCTTAGCTTGTTAGCTGCGTGCAATCCCTCTTTTTCTTGGAGAGCAATTAAACTCTCAAAGTATCCCCATTTAATTTCATCAAAATTTGTTTCTGCAGTACCATCAATAATAATTTTCTTTTCTGCAAGAAGATTGCGAGTTAACTTTAACATGTGGGCAGCATCAAAAATACAAAAAACTTTTCTGTTTTTATCTGCTGGATGAGAGAACCAAGATTTTGGTTTGTCTCTATTATATATGATACCTAGCTTATTCATTACAGATCTATTGGTTGCTGTACCATCACATACTATTGCAACTATATAGATCCCTGTTTCATGCAATTTTCTCAGATACTGATGTATTAAATTTGTTTTTGCTAGGGCAGACAATCCATTTATCAAACAGTAACCTACTGGTATTTTCCAGCTTCTGTTCAATGCTGTCACCATAAATACTAAGGCTTCAGTAGCTAATGGACAGTCATCAGATTCTATAGATCCCTGACCTAAATCTACATACCCACAAATGCTGTTGCCATCCCATACTAAATCTTTCTTTATAGCCATCTCATCAAACATGAGACAAGCAATAATTTTATCTGAACTTGTCTGAACTTCTTGATAAATTTTCTGAAAGCTCTCATCAGTAAATCCAGGCTTTCCATCTATAGCTGATGCCCATTGGCGGAGAGTTCTTGGATGAGGAAGTTTGATGAATTTTCTCAAATATCTATATGCCTGGGCTGAATAAAATTGAAGTGTCAGAGCAAATGTTCTCATCTGGTTTGTATAACACTGTACACGGCCACCCTTAACTTCAATTTCTATTAATTCTTTTAATACTCCAGTGAATTTATTTAAAATTTGTGATCCTGATTCACAAAGTCTTTTATTTAGCCCTCTTAATATATTCTGATAAGTTATTATTTGATTTTCTTTTTGAATAATTTTCACTTGAGCACTTCTTAATTTCCTTCTCAAGTTTTTATTTGCATCCTTCATTTGGTCATACAATTTTTTCATCTTGCGAGGACTGGAAATGAAATATGAATGATCTTGTTTATTGCTTGTACTAGGATCTGAAATCATAAAATAAAAGTGACATCAAATGTAAATTATGTAGATAAAGTAAAAAATATAAATTAATAAAAGTTGAATTTATATTCACTTTGTTCATTACACACACCTAAATTCTGGGATTGCACATCTGTATTTTCCACAGCCATAGGTAAAAAGGCCTCTTCAAAGCTTCGTTTTTTAGGTGGTGGTCTATAAGAATGTTTCTTCATTAAGTGGGATGGGAATTCGAAAATTGTGGGTATGGCATTGGCTAATAAACGTCTTCTCTCATTCACAAAATACATGTATTTATCTTCAAAGTGTGCAGAACATAAGTAGCTATATTTTGTAGGATACCATTTATCCCTCTTCATATTTACAACCCATTGTGTTGTCAATTTCTCATTTTCCAATGGGAATCTATAAAGTATTAAACAATCTCGTTACTGCTATGAAATAAGATAATATATTCAATGCCGTGATTGAAAGAATAACTTAACAATTTCAATCATTTGGATAAAGAGCATAATACAGTCTGATTTTTAAAAGATTTGTGAAACAAATAACTTATATATATGAAAATACTATGACTACATAACAATCCATTATTAACTTCTATTAATGAATAAAATTTAGCTCAGTTGTATACAGTATTCTATTTTTTTATTTATTTATTTACAACTACACGAAACTTTGCAAAAATAGTAAAATTGTGAAAAAATACATACCTGAAATATGATGTGGTCTTTGTTTTGTCACTTCTATTTTTACAATTGTAAGCCGAACATACATGAGGCATGTTTGTTAATTGTAAATCTTCACTCCTTCCAACGAGCTAGATTCCTTCCGTTCGCAGCTATACCCACTAAAATATGGCGGCTGTACTTAAGCTTGGTTACACCAGGAGCGCAGTTAAAAAGCCTGTGAGCCACTCTATATATATATATTCTAGCTCGTTGGTATACCCCCTATCTAGAGCCTTATTTGCACTGACCGCCTTAGCCTCGTTTTTCTCTTCCGCGTCATGAATGAATTCCGAATTTGATTGTACCTCGTTTTTCTCTTCCGCATCATGAATGTATCCCGAATTTGATTGTTGATTTTAATCGTTTATATTTGAATTATACCTCTTAATAATCGAGAGAACGAACTATCTATCGATACTATCTTTATTTGTAAAGTTTGGTTCTTTGTCGTTTTTACCCGGTTGGCAAGCACCCCTTGTCAGTAACATTTTCAGTTGTTTATGACAGCAGTGAAATTACGGAGAGAACGAGTGGTCTATCGCATTTGATACAACCATTCAGTAGAGTATATATAAACTTTAATATTTTGTCATCTTAAATAGATTTATGTTTGTAATATCTCTGAATAAAAATCATACATTACTTTTTTATAACTAGAATTTATTTTGATATCTTAATTCAGTATATATTTATGAATTTTTGCAGGGAAGAAAATATCAATAACATTTACACAAATGATAGATTAAAGACCCTTCGGCTTCAATCACGCATCTTCCGTTCTTATTCTGTCTCTTACAACTTTCTTGGCATATAGATTGAGTACAAAAGGTTGTTTTTGGACGGAAGAAAATATCAAGACTGTAACATTTACACAAATAAAAAGACACTTCGGTTTCAAACACGCACATTCCGTTCTTATTCTGTCTCTTACAACTTTCTTGGCATATAGATTGAGTACAAAAGGTCGCAGTTTTTCCATCA
Organism: Olivierus martensii; assembly: GCA_000484575.1. Classification (NCBI taxonomy): domain Eukaryota; kingdom Metazoa; phylum Arthropoda; class Arachnida; order Scorpiones; family Buthidae; genus Olivierus; species Olivierus martensii. The sequence continues at coordinate 27,599 of AYEL01067308.1, forward strand.
ACTTCAGCTTATCAGAAATAAAAAATGAAAAATTCATTTATCGATATAATTCTGAGTTATTTAATTGGATAAACATCACTTACCATCGAGTCGCAATATACAGAACAGTACAAAAACTATGAATAATTTCTGCATTTTGTCTTATGAAGTTTATTGTAAACAAACAGAGTGTATTGGTTGTTGGACGGATACTGCATGAAGAATAACTTGAATGCTTGCCTTTTATATAATAATCTTGAAAAATCACAGCACGCTTAATTTTCAAACTATGTTTGCATTCAAACGATAATAAAATGGAATTTTAAAATCATAATGATTACTTTATTCGTTTTAACATTAAAGACGATCAGAAATTATTTTTTTATGATATTCTGCAGATGTTTAAAAATTAAATACGTTTTAACATTAAAGACGGTCAGAAATTATTTTTTTATGATATTCTGCAGATGTTTAAAAATTAAATATTTTTAGCAACGTTTTGGAGGGAAGAAAATATCAAGACTGTAACATTTACACAAATGATTGATTAAAGACCTTTCGGTTTCAATCACGCATATTCCGCTCTTATTCTGTCTCCTACAACTTTCTTGGCATATAAGTTGATTACAAAAAAGGTCGCAGTTTTTCCATCAACTTCAGCTTTTCAGAAATAAAAAATGAAAAATTCATTTATCGATATAATTCTGAGTTATTTAATTGGATAAACATCACTTACCATCGAGTCGCATTATACAGAACAGTACAAAAACTATGAATAATTTCTACATTTTGTGTTATGAAGTTTATTGTAAACAAACAGAGTGTATTCGTTGTTGGACGGATACTGCATGAAGAATAACTT